>MU713125.1:1939-19628 GCA_026770625.1 Nicotiana glauca
TTTTTTTTTTTGAGTTTCGAAACTACTTTTACTTTTTTTTTTTGAATTTTTTAAGGAAAGATTTTAAAGAAGGAACTAAAGGAAAATATTTTTAAATTTTTTGAAAATTGGGGTCGGAACCGATGAGGTTTGTCTACGTATCTCACATCCAGTGAGAATCAGACCCCCGTAGTTCGGTCCGATTGGCCAAAATCAAGACTATTTTTTGACCAACAATTTTTTTTCAAATATTTTCTCTTTTTCCATTTTTTATTCTTTTGTTTTTCAAAAATCCGGCAGCATTTCGGTACTATTTGGGTACTGGGTTTTTCACAATAAATGGTTATCCTCCCTTAGTCCTAACATTGCTAGTTTTTACATTTTTTCACTCATTGTATACAAACCGGTCAACATGCGGAGCCGAGCAAAGAAATGCAAGTAGCACGTAATATGCATCAGGATGGTCATTTTAATTCGGGTCACCTGTCCTAGACGGACCCAACCCCTGTGTTGAGTCCCCTAAGTCAGAATGCACGTGATGCAAATAAACGTCCTACTAGGAGTTCGGCATGATTTTATTGTTCATCTAGGTTTAAATCCTAGGTTTATTGGTCTAGACCTGGCTTACCCGAGCGGACAACTCGGGCCGAGGGGGAGGCAGCGTACCGGGGATACAGAAGCTTGCCCGGCTTTGCAACTTATCCAAACCTCGTTCTAAATTGGGAAAAGACTCTAACAGAAGAAAAGCTACACGAAGTGCACCCTTCTCCATGATGTAGAAGACTTAGAAAGATGGAGGGATTCATGACAGTATATATATAATTCAACAAATATTAAAGCGGTAAACATTTAGCACAGAAAGCATGGAACATGTATCAAAATCAAATAAAGCAAAATACAACAATTTAACTGAGCTCGAATTCTTGAATCCTGAACCGAAGTTCTGGGTTCTTTTTCCCCAGCAGAGTCGCCAGAGCTATCACACCTCCTTTTTCCGAAAGGCTTTACGACACCCCGGGAAAGGGTATAATAAAAAGGAGTTTTTCCAATTTAAGGACAACCAAAACGGGATTCATTTATTTAAGATTCAGAGTCTCCACTTGGAAGATTTATGGTGTCCCAAGTAACCGGTTTGAATCCCGAATCGAGGAAAGGGTTTGACCCTGTTTAACAGTCGCGAACCAGAAATTCGGGTAAGGAATTTTGTTAACCCGGGAGAAGGTGTTAGGCACTCCCGAGTTCCATGGTTCTAACACGGTCGCTCAACTATTATATTTGGCTAAAATTTATTTTAATACATGTCAGCCTATAATGCAATTTAAAAAAGTTATTTATCGACACATTCTTATTCAACGTTTTCAGATTTGGATTTGGGTCGCATAAAATGCACACCCGTATTTAGGAAGGTAATATTATTAAAAGCGCGCCTAAAGCAACTGGCGTATTATAAACTTTGAGGGAGGCCGTGAGATTCGCTAAACGGCACGTCCCGAATTCTAATTTCAAAGGATTGTACTCAACTAAAGCAAACTACAAAAACTCAAGGCATTTTTCTACATTCGAAGTAATGTTAACCCAGTATCATGACCATAGCGTTAATATACAATAACAACAACAAATACTTTATAGACAGTTGAAATTACGCTATTTGGCACTCCAAGAAAACAACAAATACTAAAAGAAAACCAAGAACTACAACTACTATCTACTTTTCTCCATTTTTCACCATAAACCATTCATAACGAATTTAATCCAATTAAAGGTTTCATATAACATTTCTTGCTCAATCACTTCTCGAAGGAAAACAAAGTCAACCCCAAAACGATTCCAGCTTCAAGGCTGAACCAAAAGAAAATTAACTTACAACCTAAAATTCTAACGCTGCCGTAAAAAGATGAAACTTGTTATCCATTATTATCTTCCAAATACACGCCTTTTTATGCCATTTCAATATGTATAACAACATGAATTAGAGACCTACTAACAGAATAAGAACCCCAAAAAATCAACACAAAAAGTGATTAGCAATAACAGTAATGGAAGATATAGAGGATGGATAGATATAAAGACATAGCCAATGAACCACTCTATTTATATACGTTCTATTTTTAACCATCTCTCTATATTTTCCATTCACTATCTCGCTTCAGCTTCCAGGCATTTTCTCCATACTTCAGTGTCTTAATTTCAACATATTCGATAGATATTGGCAACAATGGAAACTTACTAAAGAAAAGATCCTATGTGCATTAAAGACACTACATATTAAAACAAAACGGAAGTACCATTTCATGAAAACAATTTATGCTACATACTGATAAAACACTTTCCTTCACATAGATGGAATAATAAAATGGACATACAAAACATACAGAAGAGAATTAGCCCTTAACGTGAGAGTACTTAATGTTGCGACCATGTAACATGAATACACTGTGTTTGAATTGATCAAAACAAAATCTGGAATTGGGACATAGAACAATTTTAATGGCAAAGACACTACATATTAAATCAGTCATGAAGATCAATGTACCATTTGAGACAAATCATCAAAGTCTATGTATTCAGCTACCTCTAATTAAAACTAACATCACCCTTAATTCAATGACAACAAACGTTTTCATTTAATACAGAAACGTAGATCCAGTTTATAACAACTAAAAATTCAATCAAAATCCAACTCAAACAGACTTAAAAGAAACGAGAAACAATGGAACAGGGGTAACGTACCTCAAGCCGAAACGAAGAGCAATGATCTCAAATCGACCCTCGACGGTACAGGAAACCAACCAAACGGCACCTCAACGCACGACTGAAACAGATCCTCCCTATACAACGACCATCGACGACCTCAACACTCCATTATCTAGCACTGAACAGATCTCACAAACAAGCTCCGAGATGAATTCAACTATTTTCGACGTGTGCGTGTGTGTAAAGCTTCGTTCAGGTGTGTGTTCTGGGCGTTCTTAGAGTTTTTCGGCCGGACGCCAGTAGCTACGAGGTGCAGGGAGGTGATGGAGTGTCCTGCAGTGTTCAGTCACCGGTTTCCGGCGATGGGTCTGATCGGAGTTGTCGCTGGTTGGCGTTGCGTGTGGTTTCTTTGTTAAAGATGAAGAGAGGAGGGTGCCAGGGTATTCGTTTATGCAGCTGAGGAAGATCAAGGGATTTTTTTGTTCCCAGAGATCAAACGGAGGGGGGTGGGGTCGTCTGTATGGAGAGGATAACGAAAAGGGGGGGTCTCCTCAATTGCTGCGCTTCTCTTTTAATTTTCAGGCCTCCTTTTTTTGTATTGTGTATTGTGTGTATTTATAGTGATGGGATGGGGAGTAGTTTTGGGGGAAAAATATTTTGGGGAAGGTTTTGGGGGAAAAATATTTTGCGGAAGGTTTTGGGGGGAAAATATTTTGGCTTTTCAAATGTTTGGCCAATTTGAATTTAAGACCAAGCCTTTTCACTTCCCTCTTCTTTTTGTTGTTCTTTTCTTTCTTTAATTAATTAAAAACCTAAACTAAATTCCTAAATTAATTCAAATTGTAAAATTAAGCTAATTATCTAACTATGTAAAAATGATTATTTTTTTCTATTTAATTAATAGCACAATTAGCTCAATGTAATTAATTCCTAAATGCAAATTAAACCTAAGGTGGCTTGAAATTAAAATGTGACACCTTTTTTTTTTTAATGATTTTTCTATGATTTAAAAAAATTAAAAATTCATGAGATGCAACTAAATAAAGAAAAATACCTAAAAATCAATTAAAATTATTTTGGTCTATTTTTTAGGAATTATTTTCATGTAGGGCAAAAATCACATGCTTACATCGAGTCGCCTGATTTAGAGTCTGAATCCGAGAATAATTCAACCACAATATGCCGAAGGGCACGACATAAATACCACCATCGCCAACCCAAAAATTATGGAAAATTTGAGGGTTAATTACAGCTTGAGTTGCAACGCAACTCGGAGACTGGACCCAAAAATTGCAAAACACCCAAGGGCAGGAAATAAAACCATTATCGGCAGCCCGAATGGGCTCAAGGGTATATTCAGCTCGAGTCGGATCCCTACTCGAAGACCGAACCCAAGGAAAATTCAACCATAGCACGCCTAAAGGCACAACCCAAACGATACTATAATCAGTTAAGACAAATCTCCAGGCTGCGCGCCCGTAAAATCGCTTCGGCCCAGGAGCACAAAGGGCCATCGCCATCCACCCATGCAGGCGGGAAAGAGCTGGAAGGCCAATCAAAGCTCGAGTCGTAGCGCAACTTGGGGACTAGTTTTAAAACCAATCTACATGATCGAGAGCAACGATAGAAAAAAGGTAAAAAAAGGAATAAATCTTTAAAATTCTTCTTATATTATATACGAAAAAGCATTCTCCACCTATAGACACGCCCTACATGCACTGGAAACAAAGCTACAAATGGTGGAATCTATATTCAGCACCAAAGGGCTACAGCTCATCAAGTTCGCCTTCCGCAACATGCATAAAAAGTGACAGAGCGTCACACCCATCCACCCTTACTCAAGACAACTCCTCGGAGAGAATGAAGCCCCTCGCACTAACCTCCTCGAATACCTCCCTCCGGGATCAGTAGCAAACATATTCCTCGATCCTCTTCTCATAATTGAGGGCTCCCCATAACTCGGATTAAGCATCAATAGCATCCTTTGTGCAAATCGCTATCTCACGATCAGTCCTGGTAAGGCTCAATGCCGTTTCCACCCAGGCATCAATTATCTCGGCCCTGACCTTTGAGAGATCAGACTCAAGTCTCTCGATCATATCTGCCTGAACTCTAGCATGTCATGGGTCAAGTTGAGCCAGATCTCGAAGGCAGGGACCTTAGCTGAGGCGCTCATCTCCTCTAGAGCTTGAGCATGCATTTGATCTCTTAGCTCTTTGCAAACGGCCCTGGCCCAGTTTACGTGGCCTTTAAGGTACTCCAAGGCCTCCTCCTTTTTCTGCAATTGACACAATAAGAGGAAATAACCCTCATGTTTAGAAAGAAGTAAAGTACGCACTACATGAAGTTACCTGCTCCACCAAATAGCTCTCGTAGTTTGAGCTCCTGTATGCCTCATATTGCCAATGATGTAGCTCAAATTTCTTCTACTTACAAAGAAACCTGAGGGATTCTCCCTCATCCAAAATTCTATGAAACATGGCCCTTTGACGAAACAACTCAGATTTAAGCCTATCGTAGGCCTGCGCAAGAAGAATTCAATGAGAGGAATATGCGGGGTACAAGGAAACTGTGCAAAAACTCACCACAAAGTGAAGATGATGGATTTTTTCTAGATCAGAACATGCTCCTGTTGATCCTGCCCCTGCGACCCCAGAAGAACCAGCCCCGAGCATAAGTGCTCGCTCAAAGGAGTCGTTTGCCGAGAAACAGGCGCTCTAGGAATAGCAGACTCGGGTGATACCCCGTCCTCATAAATACGAACCCGGACAGTATTACTAAAGGCTCCTTCACATTGTGGGCTCCGGTCCCTCTTATTACTACCATCTCTCGGCTCGGAAGCTGACGATGACATCTCCTTTCCAAAAAAGTGCTGCCTCCCCCAAAGGAACCGCCCGATATCTACAAATGACAAATCTCGTACAGACGAGATGGGAAAATGTTACCTCGGGTATATGCCAGCAGGGAAAAGCAACATACGCATATACCTTGATAGTCCATTCCTCACTTGATGCTTGACATAGCTCGCCACCTACGTTCTTTGAAAGATGAATGGGTCACTTGCCTCCGAACCCAGCCGGGCAGATTATAGACTTTGCCCGACGTCCACGAAGTTGTTGCATCAAGGGAGATAGCAGTGTCATTTGGACAATTTTTGCACGATCAAAATCTAAAATAGCGACAAAGCACCTAACTCACGTGCATGATTCCACCCTTTGGGAAATGGCAGAAGCTCCACAGGAATAATATTGATCGTTCGGGCTCGATCGAACCAACAGGCGCCATCTCGATCTCTACCCTCCTCCTTGATGATGAAAAGGTTGACATAGCCTAATGAGATGATCAAGCGTGAACTCGTGCCTGACTTTCTCTACGAAGAGTCTCATCATCAGCACCGTTCACCAAAATGACCGATGAATCTGTTCCAGGGTAACTCGATACTTCAAACAAAAGTCAAGCACAACCCTATCAGGGGGCCAAATACAAAAGGGTATAGATGCACATTCAAGAACCCATAAGTAGATTCCGCGATGCCTTCACCTGGGGAAAGCAGCCGTAGTGTCACCCTTGCTCCACCCGCAGTATAGCCTCATCATCTCCAGGTGTTCCTCTCTTATCAAGGACGCCTTCTCCAGAGCAAAATCCTTCGACTCTCGAGTGCTGGGAACAATATTCTCCGCCCTTTTCCATGCGGGTCCCGAGGTGGTCACCGTAACTATGGCAAAACTGACACAATAAAGCAAGGGCAAGCACCAACGCTTCTCGCACTTTAAGAGATAGGGAGCCCTATGCCGAAACAGAAGAATAGCTATCCAAAAATAATGAAGTCTCTCAAAAAAAAGCCGAAGCCGCCCCACTTATATGCAAGGGACAATGGCGAGTCGCCTGCTCGAGGTAAGCTCGAGGAAGCCAATGACCTTGATACAAATCGACAGTTTGATACCCGACCCAGGGAACATCCTCCAACAAATGTCAATACTCGAAAGTCCACGCGTACTATCTCCATAATCGAGCCAGTATTTCGCATTGGGAGCCCCCGTCCCCAAAAAATAGGGCCACGATGAGCTCCTAAATGCCCGTACCAGACGCTCTCGTGGTCCCCTCTCCAGAGAAGTAAATCCCGAAAGCCCCAATCACCAAAGCTCCATGAAGACCCAAAATAGCACAAAAACATATGCAACTCCTCAAATGGAAGTCAACCTTATACTTTCAAAAAAGGGTTACCTACATCTAAATCAACAGGCCCCCCGAGGCACCCAAAGATGATCTTCATTCGGGGCAGCATTCCCGAAGGCCCCAAAATTCAATGCCTTATCTCCAAACAAATTAGCAGGCCCCGATAGCTCGACCTTATCCGGTCGGTCCTCCATCAATTCGAAATATGACAATAAGGCCAGGGGAGAACTATGTCAATCAGTTGAAGACCAGGACAAGCTCTCATGGCAGGCATCGATGACCAACAAATAGAAGAAAATATTTAAAGGTCCGCGAAGGATGTGGGAGCATACAGATATAAAACAAAATAATGGAAACAAAAGTCATCAAATTAAATTCTTATTTATGAAGGATTTGGGTATAAAGCTCCCAAATGGTCATTACACACAAATTACAAAATCCCACTAAGGGTCTCTACATGGAAATAAAGAAGCAGAGGGGTACATATAGTAAAGGTCCGGGCCTTGATCTAAACAGTCGGCAATCCGCCTCGGTGTTGGCACTTCCAAAAGCCACCCTCCTTAGGCACACGACCTCAAAGGATATATATCCAGGACCGCTCTAAGAAGCCCTGTCTTAGCTTTCCACTTTGACATCTCCAAAGATGAGGAACCAGGGAGCTGGAAGGGATGAAAAAATGTAATAGCACTCCGAAGCTCGAGGACCCTCTTTGGCAAAAGGAGACTCGGAGAGACAACATACTGAACAATATTTGATCCCACTTGCACGGCTACTTTAAATACACTTCTTCGAGCATCAAGCCATGCAAGGTCCCAGCTCAGGGTAGAGTTCCACATCGAGCCAAGGTACGAAGGTGAGCAGCGGTGCGTAACCCGAACGACTACCTACATAGGAGGGAGACCGACCACCCATCCACCACCACCTTGGGCGAACAGCAATATTGGAGTGTGTTTATATTTAATGAAGGGAGGCCTCGGCATAAGGCCATGACGCAATCCGAAGGGACTCCTCCAAATAGACTTGAGATAGAAAGCTTCCATCATGGTGATCAAAGGTAAAAGAAAATGATGAAAAGGAAGAAGCAATGCATACCAACAGAAGTATTGATATGGGTAAAGTAACACCAAAAAATGATCTCATTTATAAAGGAAAAACAACACGGTCATCGAGGCTCTGGAATATTGACCGGCGGATGCAATTACTACTTTGAAAAAATGAACCGACAACAGTACTTTTACCTTGAGAAGCAGAAATGGAAGGGCATTGAGCAGGGATCTATGAGATATGCCGTCCGTTACAGAAGATTGCATCGTGATCTAAATCGCCAGCATAATGTTTCCAAAGGGAGCTCGAGGAGTCAAGTGTAGAAATCATTTCCCATCACTTCGTCATGGGAAATGCGGAGACTATCTGTACAAGGAAAAATTAGAAGACTTGAATTTCTACTACATGATATTTTGAAAGCTATCCCCGAGAACCTGAGGGTGGGAGGCCGCAATCAAGTTCTCAGCCTCAAGGCTCGTTGAAGTCCGACTCGGAGGAAACATGGTCCGAGCCCCTTAGGCACATGGCTATGCCTGACAGGCCCGTCCTATCTAGAGCCTACTGTGAGGGCATGCATCAAGTCGTCCAATATTTTTACTCTTGCAATTAATACACATGTACTTGTTGTCGAGTTCCCCTCCTATATAAAGGGGACTCGCCTTACTTTGTAGAGACTGATGTTGCTCCACTTCTCCAGAAATGCAGTAATCTCTCTCTCTCCTAAATTATCTATCTTTATCGACCTCGAGGTCGCTTTAGCACTTTATCGTTTTCTCATTTGTTCTTCGTTACTTTGCTTAATATTGGTAATATGGAGCATTGCTTAGCTATATTTTTACTTGTTATCCCCTTCTCGACTGCCTTCGATACCCCAAGATAGGCTCGAACCTCAGCCCCAAGGTATTTACTGGCTGACATTACGACCGGGCAACAACCCCTGCTTGTTCAATTACTGTTTTGCTTGACTCAATTTTTGTCTTTTCACCTCACGCTTTAGCACTAACTACCCTAACAAACTAGCTCGGGAATAGATCACGTATTTTAAGAATCCCATTTATAAATTTAATTATTGTTACCATTTTCACGGTAAATAGAGTGGTTTTGTAAAGAAATGAGATACTTAGTCTCTTTTGAGTTATCTTGAGTTGGAAAAGTCAATAGGATGTTGACTTATGTTAAAAAGGTCTTGGATGTAAATTCCGATGGATTGGATAGCTTTGTTAGATGATTTGGGACTTAGGAGCATGATCAGAATGTATTTTGGAGGCCCGTGGTGGATTTAGGCTTGAATTGGCGAAATTGAAATTTTGGCGCTTTTCGATTGGTAGTGGAAATTTTACTATAGGGGTCAGAATGGAATTCTGGAAATTGGAGTAGGTCCATTGTGTTATTTGTGATGTGTGTGAAAAATTTTAAGTCATTAGGACAAGGTTTGATAAACTTTTGATCGAAAGAGGAATTAAGTTTTGGAAACCTTAGGCTTGAATTCGAATGTGTTTTGATGATTCGATATTGTTTTGAGTGTTTCGAAGGTTGGCATAAGTTTGAATAGTATTATGTGACTTGTTCGTACTTTTGGTGGAGGTCCAGGGGCCTGGGGATGAATTCAAAAGATTTTAAGAAACGTTGGCTTTGGAAATGAGTAGCTGAAGTTGCTGCACCTTTAATAACCAAACCTGTGGATTGGGGACCGCGGGTACATGATCGCAGAAGTGTTGGGTAAGACGCAGAAGTGGCCAGGGGTTAGAGGACCAGAATTCGCAGGTGCGAAATCTTGAGCGCACCGGCGAGACCAAAGATGCAGAAGATAAGGCGTAGCTGTGATTCTAGGAATTTAAGTGAAAATCGTAGAAGTAGTAGCTTGACCGCAAAAGCAGTAGTGCAGAAGCGAAAAAGGGACCATATGTGCGAAATCCCGGGGTCACAAAGTATATAAGGTTTTCTTCGCAAATTTTTGCTAAGTTCTTCATTTTTGAACACTGGAAGTGAGCTAGGGCAATGATTCTTCAAGGGAAATCGAAGGTTATCAGTTGGGTAAGCCACTTAAGCTTCATTACTTGTGTTTATGATCATTTTTCCATTGTTTAATCATGGTATGAGTGGAAATTAAGGAAGAAAATTGAGGGATTAGGTCTTGATATTGGAGAGCTTTGAGTGGGGATTTGAGGGGCCATTTGAGGTACTATTTTGATTCTTTTGGTATGAATAGACTCATGGGAGGATAATGATTCTATTGATGTGATTTTATCGGATTTTAAGACACGGGCCCGGTAGTCGGGTTGGACCAATTTTGGGTTTTTTTATGTAATTTGATTATTTTCACATGGGCTTTGTTCCCTTAGCATATATTGACGTTATGATTCTAATTTTGGATAGATTCAATGCGAGTTGAGGCCGAGTCGAGAGGCAAGGGCGTCGCGGAGTAGTATTTCATCCAGTTTGAGGTAAGTAACCATTATAAATCTGGACCTGAGTGGATGAATGTTGATACCCAATTTTTTCCTATGTATTTTTTATACTCAAATACTTTCAAAATAGCATGTGTATAAATATATAAGCATTCCCAAAAGTTTTGGTATTTTTCCTCAATTTTTTAAGATTTTTAGAATATATTCGTTGTCTATTTTTATAGTACAAAATCCAAAATTATTCCCAAAATTATTATTTTTTGGTGAATAGCGAATTTCATTCTCATATTTACAAAACAATATAATTAATATGATTTTTTACATATTTTTACAAATTTATTTGGAATTTCTAAAGCTAAATTGCATGAAATTGCAATTATAGCCTATTTTACAATTAACCGCATTTTATAATTATAAAATTATTTTTGGTATTTTTAGATTAATATTGATATATTATTAATTAGTTCTGTACTTTCAATTTATTTTTCAAATCATTTTAACTATTTTTATAAAACAAAAAGTGGAAAATGGCTATTTAAATACTAGCCAAAGTTTATTGCAAACATAGCCCAATTGAACCCCAATTTTAACCCCATTTCAGACAACCCATATTCCAATTAACCCAACCCAAAGATCCGACCCATACCCCATTTGGATACCCGGTCCAGCTGGGTCTTGATCTGAGCCGTTGATCAAATGAGATCAATGGCCCAGATTATATTACCTTAATTAAATCTACCGACCCCCCCCCCCTTCAACCCCTCATTTTGCATAGAGACAGGTCTCTCTCATAAACTCTTCGTCACCTCCTTCTCTCTAGAACCTTCTGGTTCTTCTCCGATAGGTCTCATCGCCTCTTCGACCAACTCCATCCTCACTCCTCTCGACCTCCAGTCGCCAGGGAACCTGTCTCGTTGTTTCTCTCTGATCTTTGAAGCCCCAGAGCTTTCACCATGAAAGACGGTCCTTGAAAGCCTTGCTTGGCTTATCTTCGGCCTTTCTCCGGTGGGTTTTGGTCCGATGATGCTTTAAATGTCGTTATTAGCAAGTTTCACGGCCAGGTTTCTCATCTCACTGGTTTTATTGCAAACCCTAATTTTGCCTGAATCTCTTAATCTATGTCTTTTTAAATAATTTTTGGTTTAATCTTTGTGTTCTACACTACTTATTACTCGATACCTTTGATTAGTTCAAGTTTTTAAACATTCTTGTTCCTCTTTTCAAAACTAGGGTTTCCGACCCCCTTTTAAAATCACCATGCTTTCTGTTTCTTTGAGTGTTATGCAATTATTCCTATGATTATGTGTTTGATTATATTGTAAACCTGTTTGTTTCTGAGTTCCATGCTTTAGACCTTTGCTAGGGTGCTGACTCTCCACTGTTTATATGATTCCTTACTTAGGGTTCTTAGCTTTGTGACTATTGTGTCTAAATAAGTTTAAATGCTTCTCTTTACTGAATATTCTGTTAATTCCGAGAATCTCTTTGAATCCCTGATTTGTATGTGTTTTTCTTAAGGGTTCTTACATTGATTTTTCAAATTGTTTCCTTACTCGTGAGTTGCTTTCTATACTTGGTGTTGATTCCCTCTGATTTTGGTTTTGTCCATGATTCTTTGACTAATTTCAAAGTTGATTTACATGCTTACCATATTTGTGTACTTAAACACGTTATTCGAATGCTCATCATATATTTTCCTTATTTGGAGCATTATGTACTTGGCCTTTATTAAATGCTGCATGCTCATTAATCGACTGATTGATTCTTTCCTGATAATCTGTACTCCTATTTGAATCATGAGTCCCCGATTTGAGGAAATTAGGACCTGTGATTGATTCAATTGGGTGTTGCTTCTATAATTATACCCTATTCTCTACTGTTTTCAAAAAAACTATAAGTATTACTATTCTTTCCTCGCTTAACACACACAGAGACACGAACAAAAAATTATTCTGAACTCTCTCTTTGTTTCACATAATCTCTCTCACTTCTCTTTTGACTACTAGTTGCTCCACTAGTTTGAAACTCATGCTGAGTTTTAGACTATTTCACTGCTCCATTATATTGCTGCTCACTTTTGCTATTGTTGCTGCTTCTCTATACTACTACTTTCTCTGCACAACATCTTGCATACTATAACTCACCACTACCCTGCATTACTTTACCTTCAATTGGTATGTCTCCTATTTGATTTACAGCCCCAAAAGCAATATGTTTTCTATTTTGTGTTACACTTCTTTTTGTCTCTTGAATGCTTCTACTTATGGTTTTGTTGCTCTTACTGCAATTAGCATGCCTTTGTGTTGATTAATATAGTCTAGCATGCCTGTGCTTGTTTCCTGCATGTTTCTCCTTATTCCCCCTCACCCTTGTACCCTATTAGCATGTATTCAGGACCCTTTTAGCTATTAAGTGACCCTGAACTTTTTCCTGATGTGTGAATCTGTCAATCTAATACTATTAAGACCTTTACCCCTTTGTTTGAAACATGTTTGATTATTCTGACGTACTTCTCTTTGGTGTTATGTGTATATGTAACTGTGTTCTTGCTTGTGAATTATTTGTTCCGTTTTCCCCTGCCCCTGTTGGTGTTTCCTGAGTACTGTGTGACTCTTTGCTTTCAAAACTGGTTCTATATTAACTGTTTTCAAACTCAATTGATTACTATTCTTTCAACAACTATTTTTCATGTGAATCCTCTTTCAATTGTTTCCAACTCAACTTCTTCAAATCCTATCACAATCTCACCACTCCTAGAACTTAGGTTCTACCCCCTTAGTGTAAGCATTGCTTTGGGTACCTTGAGTACCCATTGAACTTTGATGCACAAGGATGGTAATTCCACAATTGCACTTGTCAATGATGATTTGTCTTGGGTGCCTGGTATTGGCCAAGGGCCCCAAGGGACCCCTAAGGAACTTTGCCGCACCCAAACCCTTGGTAAAGGCTGGAAACTCTAAAAGAAGTGAGGTTCGAGGTTTGGGCCTGGTTGAAGGTTCCCTATAGAATAACTTCTTATTCTTTTCATTAACTGTAATTTTAATTATCTTGGTCTGTAATAAGTTGTAATGAACAATTGGGATTTATAATGAAATTGGGAGGGTTATGCATGCTTAGTTTAAGGGTACGGGTAGAAAACATGTTTGTAGGGCTTTTCTTATTTGTGCAACAGATATCCTGTCTAGGACATGCATCTCATACGACTAGAAATCCTGTTTTAGGCTCTTTTACATTTTAGCTTGTTATTTTACTCATTTTTTATAATCACAATCGGATAATAACCAACAAGTTTCTGTCATTGCTACTGCATTTAGAGACCATGTTCTTAGGAGCCTTGTGTGCATTAGGTATCATGTCAATTAGGATTTTCATTTGAGTTGTAATTGTTTGAACGCCTTATTAGTTTTGTTTAATAACCTAAGGCTGGTTAAAAATTTCTTTTAAAAACTGGAAAAACAAATATATATGTGCACTTACTTTTATATAATCAGGAAATGTCTTTAACGCCGAGGCAAGCCTTAGGCCGGATAAAAACAATTGATCGTTTTAGTCATGTTTAAGCTATTTCGAATTTTTTTTAACTGTCCGGACTTGTTTCTGCTTCTCTAAAGTCCGCTTGGTTTTCCTACTAAACTCTCGTCCTATTTTTAATCACATCTATATGTTTTTCTACTAAGTTACCTTTCCAGTCTAGAACTGGACTATTATTTTCTAAAACATATCAGAATATAATGTCTTTAATATCTTCTATAATTTTCAAAAGTATGTTTCCATACTGATATACTTACTGCTCTCCCTCTCTCTCTCTTTTACACTCCTGAAATCCTGAATAATTTTGCATCTGTTTCTTCCTCATGTCCGAAACTGTGCTATTTCCTTTTATCAGAATACCACATCTTTGATATCTTTACTATATATTTTCCAATTGTGATTCAAAGTGTTTTCTTACTGATTCCTAAAACGTTATATATTTACTTCCATTTTCTCAAGTTCTAATAATTTTCGTCCAATTTTCTAAAATTCTGGTTAAATTTTTGGCTTTTATTTAAACCTATTTTCGACACTCCAGCTTTTAAAATCCCATTTCTTTAGACCTTAAATGTGATTGAGACGTGCTAATTATATGTCTATCTGTGGAGGGATATTTGAGCCTTTTACATGCCTTTTATATGATTCCTTACATGAAGTCCTCTCTGTTTTGTATGTCGCCTAGTATTTTTGACCTTTAAACCTAAGGGTTCAACCTAGTCCTCACCTTATAAGAATAGTGGTCCTAAAACACCCTCTAGGACTTATAGGACGGGACGGGTAATAGCACGCAATAAGCATTTGTGACCAACCCACACATTTAAATACCTTAATGGGGTGGGAAGGGTAGAATATGGATATGATGACCGGTGCGCTAATATCTTGTGCGACTCCTCTTTTGAGGAGTGATTGCTGGGTACTGCATTGATGTGATCCATATTGTATTAAACCTAGGACCCCTTTCCTTTTCTTTTTTTGTGTATAATATTTTTTTCTTAAAATTATGTTTCCTTCCAATTAATCCTTCTTTTAATCATTTTATGTCTTTTCTTTCCTAAAACTTTCAAACTTATCTGTAATTGCTATGTGCAAACCTTACGTGTTCCCTTTCTTTTAAAGTCACAATTAAAGCATGGCGGGGAACCACACTAGTGGATCTTGAGGGGTGGCTAACACCTTCCCATCGAGATAATCTCAAGCCCTTACCCGAACTCTGGTTTTCTTTCAAAATCGCTTCTTCTCCTTAAATTGTCCTAATGCACTATAATCATTAGGTGGCGGCTCTTCAAAATCCATAACCCGATTCCTCAAAGGGAATAAGAGTTGTTTTTGTCCATAATGTCGTAAACCCAATTCCTTTCTCTTTTTTTAAAAAGAAAGGGGGTGGGGAAAAGGGGGGCGTCGACAGCATGACGACTCTGCTGGGGATTTCTTTAAGGCTTCTACCTTTACATGCTTTTGTGACTTTATTGCTTCATTAATTGCATTTACTTTCTGTCTTTAACTGTTTCATCAAAAATACTAACTTGGCTCTTCATGTTTTTTCTTTCCCTTTAATTTCTTCTTTTACTGCCTTATTATTTCAATTCCGTTGTAATTTTCGAGTATTTATTGTAATCTTTATGAACGTGAAAATACATGCAATTTACTTGATTATTGCAACTGCATTCCTCAACATCATATTCCACTCGTGCCAAAACAAAGCCTATAGCAACGCTTATAATGAGTGGCTGCGCCCTTCCAATATCATAACCCCCTAAATGTGGCAAGCATATTTGCGGTAGAACCAGTCGATCAACGGTATAGTCGACGGTTCCGCGCCTTTCCCTCTTGAGTTGTCCGCTCAAGGGTACCTTGTCTAGCACTTCAAAAGTAGAAACCTTATTCTATTAAACTGTTCATACATCATGGTCAACCATAGCCGAGTCAGTTATGTGTCCACATAATGACTCCTTAAGATAGCCTAAACCGAAGTCCATTGGGTTTCCTCGAAACCCAAACGGACGCCTCCACGTTATGTGCATTTATTTGGAGAACTGAATGCCTTTTTCTAATTATTGATTTAAATAGTCGAGTCTGGTGGGTTTAAGGGCCTAACATTTTGTTTTGCAGAAAATGAGGCACGAAGTCCCAAGATTCGGTATGGTATTCAACATTCACCCAAGGCTGCTAAGCTGGTGGGAAGATCTTCATGCCAACGATCAAACCCTCGTCCGCAAGTACTTAGGGAATTTGCCCTCACTTCTGGAAATCCAGTCTGACAACAAAATCATAGAGGCTGCCACTTTGTTCTGGGATAGTGATCGATCAGTGTTTTGCTTCGGGGATTTGGAAATGACTCCTTTACTAGAAGAAATAGGGGGTTTAGCTGGCATCGCTTGGGAAACTTCTGGCCTGCTTATGCCGGAAAACCGCAAAAGTAGAGGTTTCCTTAAGATGATGGGACTCAAGAAAAATCTCGACCTAGCTTGTTTGAAGGACTCCTACATACCATTTGATTTCTTGTACTAGAGGTATGTCCATAGCAAGTCTTATTGCACCTACACTGACGAGTTCGCCCTCACCTCTTTGGGGAACATACATAGGAGGGTCTTTGTGTTCATGTTCTGCTTCTTGGGTATGATGATCTTTCCCATGAAGAAGGCTAGGATCCACACCAGACTAGCCATGGTAACCAAAACCTTAATGGAAGGTATCGATGGGCAGTCTTACAACATAGTGCCCATGATCACTGCCAAAATGTATCGAGCCTTGGGAAAATGTCAACAAGGGGCTCCGCACTTCGAAGGTTGTAATCTGCTACTTCAACTTTGGCTCATAGAACACCTTCAGAAAGGCGACTACAGACAGGAAATCATACGCAGGGATTGGGATGACCATATCGCTTTTCACCACCCAAAGCGAATGAACTTCATGCCCAACATGTTCGATCAGCCAGAGGACGCCAGTGGATGGGTAGAGTTGTTTGAAAATCTAAAAGAAGAGCAAATACAATGGATGTTCGAGTGGTTTCCAACAGGGGAGTTCATTGTCCGTTCTCGAGATGCGCCATTTCTCGTGCTCATCGATCTATGGGGAACTCATCCTTATGTCCCTCTCCGATTCATGAGGCAAGCTGGAAGAAAGCAGATCATACCCAGGATAGAGAAAATGAGTCATTTCAGGGTTGACTTTCAAGATGATGATAGCTCGCACAGGTGTCACGCTCAGCATATGTGGTACTGCAAGGTCGTCTTAGGGAAGGAGTGTATTGAACCAGACAGGTATCATGCTGGGTGTGTACCGCACTACATGGGTTGGTTGGAAGATGATCACATTGGTTTGGTTCATCCAGGATTTGTCCATGGTCATAGGATTATTGATGAGAAAGCTGAAGCACAGGTCAAATACAATCAGCTGCGCAAGAGGATGCGAGAATGTGAGAATGAACATCGGGAAATACAGAAAGCCCACGAGAAGCTGATCAACGAGTGGAAGGATATGGCTGTCAACGCCAACAACCGATTGGGGGTATCTGGAGCAAGGACTAGTGGAATTGGGAGGAAAGTTCTTGAAAAGAATTGAAGACTATCAGAATTCTGAGGGAAGTGCAGGCGGACATCTGGCTCGAGCCTATCTGCTATTAGGACTGCGCGAGTTGATGCAGCTGTACGAGGGAGGCAAGAGTACCGAATCTGGGGAAGGTCCTTCTGGGAGCAAGTGTTAGGATCTTTTATGCTTTCATAATGTAATAAGGCCACTGGCCATTAGTGACATCTTTTATCATTCAGTTGTATTAAGACCCGTCTTGTTTTATCAATAAAATGAGGCATTTAGCATTATAAGTTCTCCAAATTTAATTTGTCGCTAGGCCTACCTCG
>MU713125.1:32086-150045 GCA_026770625.1 Nicotiana glauca
TCTCCTCCTTCTCTCTAGAACCTTCTGGTTCTTCTCCGATGGGTCTAATCGCCTCTCCGACCAACTCTATCCTCACTCCTCTCGACCTCCAGTCGCCAGGGAACCTTGTCTCGTTGTTTCTCTCTCAGCTTTGAAGCCCCAGAGCTTTCACCATGAAAGACGGTCTCTAGAAGCCTTGCTTGGCTTATCTCCGGCCTTTCTCTGGTGGGTTTTGGTCCGATGATGCTTTAAATGTAGTTATTAGCAAGTTTCACGGCCAGGTTTCTCATCTCACTGGTTTTATTGCAAAACCCTAATTTTGCTTGAATCTCTTAATCTATGTCTTTTTAAACGATTTCTAGTTTAATGTTTGTGTTCTACACTACTTATTACTCGATACCTTTGATTAGTTCAAGTTTTTAAACATTCTTGTTCCTCTTTTCAAAACTAAGGTTTCCGACCCCCTTTTAAAATCACCATGCTTTCTGTTTCTTTGAGTGTTATGCGATTATTCCATGATTATGTGTTTGATTATATTGTAAACTTGTTTGTTTCTGAGTTCCATGCTTTAGACCTTTGCTAGGGTTCCAACTCTTCACTGTTTATATGATTCCTTACTTAGGGTTCTTAGCTTTGTGACTATTGTGTTTAAATAAGTTTAAATGCTTCTCTTTACTAAATATTCGGTTAATTCCGAGCATCTCTTTGAATCCCTGATTTGTATGTGTTATCCTTAAGGGTTATTACATTGATTTTTCAAATGTTTCCTTACTCGTGAGTTGCTTTCTATACTTGGTGTTTATTCCCTCTTATTTTGGTCTTGTCCGTGATTCTTTGACTAATTTTAGAGTTGATTTACATGCTTACCATATTTGTGTACTTAAACATGTTATTCGAATGTTCAGCATATATTTTCCTTATGTGGAGCATTATGTACTTGGCCTTTATTACATGCTTCATGCTCATTAATCGACTGATTGATTCTTTCCGGATAATCTGTACTCCTATTTGAATCACGAGTCCCTGATTTGAGGAAATTAGGACCTGTGATTGATTCAATTGGGTGTTGCTTCTATAATTATACCCTATTTTCTACTGTTTTAAAAAAAACTATAAGTATTACTCTTCTTTCCTCACTTAACACACTCACAGAGACACGAACAAAAAGTTATTCTGAACTCTCTCTTTGTTTTAGATAATCTCTCTCACTTCTCTTGTGACTACTGGTTGCTCCACTAGTTTGAAACTCAGGCTGAGTTTTAGAATATTTCACTGCTCCATTATATTGTTGCTCACTTTTGCTATTGTTGCTGCTTCTCTATACTGCTGCTCTCTCTGCACACCATCTTGCATACTATAACTCACCACTACCCTGCATTACTGGTATGTCTCCTATTTGATTTATAGCCCCAAAAGCAATATGTTTTCTATTTTGTGTTACACTTCCTTTTGTCTCTTGTATGCTTCTACTTATGGTTTTGTTGCTCTTACTGCAATTATCATGCCTTTGTGTTGATTAATATAGTCTGGCATGCCTGTGCTTGTTTCCTGCATGTTTCTCCTTATTCCCCCTCACCCCTATACCCTATTAGCATGTATTCAGAACCCTTTTAGCTATTAAGTAACCCTAAACTTTTTCCTGATGTGTGAATCTGTCAATCTAATACTATTAAGACCTTTACCCCTTTGTTTGAAACATGCTTAATTATTCTGAAGTACTTCTCTTTGGTGTTCTGTGTATATGTAACTGTGTTCTTGCTTGTGAGTTATTTGTCCCTTTTCCCCTGCCCCTGTTGGTGTTTCCTGAGTACTGTGTGACTCTTTGCTTTCAAAACTGGTTCTCTATTAACTGTTTTCAAACTCAATTGATTACTTTTCTTTCAAGGACTATTTTTCATGTGAATCCTCTTTCAATTGTTTTCAACTCAACTTCTTCAAATCCTATCACAATCTCACCACTCCTAGAACTTAGGTTCTACCCCCTTAGTGTAAGCATTGCTTTGGGTACCTTGAGTACCCACTGAACTTTGATGCACAAGGCTGGTAATTTCACACTTGCACTTGTCAATGATGATTTGTCTTGGGTGCCTGGTATTTGCCAAGGGCCCCAGGGGACCCCTAGGGAACTTTGCCGCACCCAAACCCTTGGTAAAGGCTGGAAACTCTAAAAGAAGTGAGGTTGGAGATTTGGTCCTGGTTGAAGTCTCCTTATAGAATAACTTCTTATTCTTTTCATTAACTGTAATTTTAATTATCTTGGCCTGTAATAACTTGTAATGAACAATTGGGATTTATAGTGAAATTGGGAGGGTTATGCATGCTTAGTTTAAGGGTACGGGTAGAAAACATGCTTGTAGGGCTTTTCTTATTTGTGCAATAGATATCCTGTCTAGGACATGCATCTCATACGACTAGAAATCCTGTTTTAGGCTCTTTTACATTTCAGCTTGTTATTTTACTCATTTTTTATAATCACAATAGGATAATAACCAACAAGTTACTGTCATTGCTACTGCATTTAGAGACCATGTTCTTAGGAGCCTTGTGTGCATTATGTATCATGTCAATTAGGATTTTCGTTTGAGTTGCAATTGTTTGAACGCCTCATTAGTTTCATTTAGTAACATAAGGCTGGTTAACAATTTCTTTTAAAAATTGGAAAAACAAATATATATGTGCACTTCCTTTTATATAATCGGGGAGTGTCTTTAACGTCTAGGCAAGCCTTAGGCCGGATAAAATCAATTGATCGTTTTAGTCATGTTTAAGCTATTTCCACTTTTTTTTAACTGTCCGGACTTGTTTCTGCCTCTCTGAAGTTCGCTTGGTTTTCCTACTAAACTCCCTTCCTATTTTTAATCACATCTACATGTTTTTCTACTAAGTTACCTTTCCAGTCCAGAACTGGACTACTATTTTCTAAAATTTATCAGAATACTATGTCTTTAATATCTTCTGTAATTTTCAAAAGTATATTTCCATACTGATATACTTACTGCTCTCTCTCTCTCTCTCTCTTTTACACTCCTGAAATCCTGAATGACTTTGCATCTGTTTCTTTCTCCTGTCTGAAACTGTGCTATTTCTTTTTATCAGAATACCACATCTTTGATATCTTTACTATATATTTTCCAAGTGTGTTTCAAAGTGTTTTCTTATTGATTCCTAAAATGTTATATATTTACTGCCATTTTCTCAAGTTGTAATAATTTTTGTCCAACTTTCTAAAATTCTGGTTAAATTTTTAGCTTTTATTTAAACCTATTTTCGACACTCCAGCTTTTAAACTCCCATTTCTTTAGACCTTAAATGTGATTGAGACGTGCTAATTATGTGTCTATCTGTGGAGGGATATTTGAGCCTTTTACATGCCCTTTATATGATTCCTTACATGAAGTCCTCTCTGTTTTGTATGTCGCCTAGTATTTTTGACCTTTAAACCTAAGGGTTCAACCTAGTCCTCACCTTATAGGAATAGTGGTCCTAAAACACCCTCTAGGACTTATAGGACGAGACGGGTAATAGCACGCAATAAGCATTAGTGACCAATCCACACATTTAAATACCTTAATGGGGTGGGAAGGGTAGAATATGGATATGATGACCGGTGCGCTAATATCTCGTGTGACCCCTCTTTTGAGGAGTGAATTCTGGGTATTGCATTGATGTGATCCATATTGTATTAAACCTAGGACACCTTTCCTTTTCTATATTTGTGTATAATATTTTATTTCTTAAAATTATGTTTCCTTCCAATTAATCCTTCTTTTAATCATTTTATGTCTTTTCTTTCCTAAAAATTTCAAACTTATCAACTTATCTGTAATTTCTATGTGCAAACCTTACGTGTTCCCTTTCTTTTAAAGTCACAATTAAAGCATGGCCGGGAACCACACTAGTGGATCTTGAGGGGTGCCTAATACCTTCCCCTCAAGATAATCTCAAGCCCTTACCCGAACTCTAGTTTACTTTCAAAATTGCTTCTTCTCCTTAAAGTGTCCTAATGCACTATAATCATTAGGTGGCGACTCTCCAAAATCCATAACCTGATTCCTCAAAGGGAATAAGAGTTGTTTTTGTCCATAATGTCGTAAACCCGATTCCTTTCTCTTTTTTTTAAAAGAAAGGGAGGAGGGGGAAAAGGGGGGCGTCGACAATGAAACCCTCGTATTTTATATTGTTTTAATAAATGAAGTGACACATATGCTAAGTAATGAGCGTGTGGCGTGCACTAGTAGGGATTGTGACTTGGTCCGTTCCATAGCAACTATGAAGTCGCGTCTTTGAATTGAAATCGTATGATATCCTGTGTTTTAGAGAGAGAGAGAGAGAGAGAGTGTGTGTGTATATATATATATATATATATATATATATATATATATATATATATATATATATATATATATATATATATATNGATCGGGCTACACGCAGCAACAATATTATATGCATATGGATAGGGCTGCATGCCGCAGCGATAACATATGGATCAGGCTACACGCTGCATCGGTTCTTACGATTATTATTATTATAAGATATTATTGAGCCGGAATGCTTAGTGTGAGTACTTTTTGACGAGAGCTGAGTCACGAGTGACTGAGAGGTTTGCCTGAGAGGCCATACTTATGAGTGATACCTTGCCCGAGGAGCTTGTTTATGACTTTTGTTGCTTTCACTCTTCTTTTATGCTGAGCCTCTATTAAAAATGTTGAACAAATATTTTCAAAGAATTTTTAATCAAAATCGAAGTTTTACGAGATAACCGGTTATTGAGATGCTGATTTTGACTTGATATTTTTATTGAAAACTCTTATATGATTTTAATTGCTCGTCACTGCAGCCAGACCTTATTTTCTTTAGTTACTTACTAAGTTGGCGTACTCACGTTACTCCCTGCACCTTGTGTGCAGATCTAGGTGCCCGAGCATCAGAGTGAGAGCTTCCAACACTCTTAGAGTTTCACCGGAGATCATAAGGTAGCTGTACAACGTTCATAGCCCTGACTTCTTCCTTCAAATCTTAGTATTTTGTATTTCAGACTTATATTGCATTATCTATAAAATGTTTTGGTTGTATTTAGAGGCTCATGACTAGTGACACCGGATTCGGGCCATGTTAGTGTATTTCATACTGTTTTTTGTATATTTCTGTTTGTTAGTTTATATGAGTCTAACAAAGTATGGAGTACCTGGTCCTCTATGATATGATGCATAGAATGTAGTAAAGATTGAAAGTAAATAAGGCAAGAGGTTTTCTACGTAGAAAAATCCCACACAAGGTGATAAAAAACTATGACCTACGCTTGTAGGCTTTTAACTTTACTAACTTGCAATCTCCCTATTACAAGCCACTTTGCAAAGACTCTATTGCAAAGACTTTAAAATAACTTGTGATTACAAATTTTGGTTTGTTCCTAAGACAATGCTTCTAAGAGAGCAAACTAGGAATTACATTGACGAACAAATAACAAGATTACAACTGTTTACCGTAAAAATAGTAACAACAATTAAATTTGTAAATGGGATTCTAAAAATATGTAATCTATTCTCGATCTAGTTTGTTAGGGCGGTTAGTGCTAAAGCATGAGTTAAATGACAAAAACGAGTTAAGCAAGAAAGTAATCAAACAAGTAGGGGGCTGTTGCCCGGGCATAAGATCAGCTAGTAGACACCTCTGGGCCGAGGTTCGAGCCTATCTCGGGCTATCGAGGGCAGTTGTGAAGGGGATAACAGCAAGAATATAGCTAAGCAAGGCTCTATATTATCAATATTTAGCAAAGTAACGAAGAATAAATGAGATAATTATAAAGTGCTAAGTCGACCTCGAGGTCGATGAAGATAGACAATTTAGAAGAAAAAAGGAGAGAGAGATATTATTGCATTTGTAGAGAAGTGGAGCAACATCAGTCTTTTACAAGGTAGGGTGAGTCCCCTTTATATAGGAGGGGAACTCGGCTGCAAGTACATGTGTATTAATTGCAAGAGTACGAAGATGGGATGGCTTGATGTAAGGCTTCACAATAGGCTTTAAATAGGCCGGGCCTGCCAGGCATAGCCATGTTCCTAGGGGGCTTTGTAAGGCCCCGTGAAATCCCTACTCGAAAACCCGGATCTCATGGTGCCAAAATGCAAAAAATATGGTCCACAATGCGGCCGCAAATCAGGTATGCGGACCATATATCTGTCGTGGAGTTAGTCAGAATGTTGGTTAAAATTGAAGTCAACTATGTCGTCGAAAATGCGGTCGCATAATCGAAATGCGGACCGCATAGTCGTCGCATATTTTCCTTTGAATTTTGTGAAGGTCAGTTGTACGGTACACTTTGCGACCGCAGAACGTGAATGCGGACCGCATTTCTGCTGCAGACTCAGTCAGAGTGCCCAGTTTTTGGGGAGCATTTTGCGGTCCATTATGCGGACCGCATGTTTACTCTGCGATTGAAAATTTGATCGCATATTTGACTCGGGGCTCCAATTTTCTAATTTTTAACCCGACCTTCCTATCGATATATCCGGTTTTATAGCTCATTTTAAGTATTCTTCTGAGCATTTCTAAAGGGCGAGAGAGGGTTTTTAGAGAGGGAAAGTCTCCCCATCAAATTAATCTATACAATATGGCTAAATCCTTGAAGAAAATCAAGTGAAGACCCCTAGACCTTCATCTCAAGAGGTAAGACTTCATCACCCCAACTCTTATTTTTATTCTCAGGTATAAGGGGTCACTAGTGAGGTAATTCATGGGTATAACAATGGATTCCTTACATGCATATCAAACCTTAGAGCAGTGGGAGGTAGTGAATTAAAGAGGGGTACAAAATGATATAAATTGCTCTCAAAAAGGGGCCTAAGATCACATTGCACCTCCAGTGTTTGTCAATATGCTTGAACCAAGCAAGAGTCTCAATCTTATCTCTAATTCTCGATTTAATTTGTAATTCTTACTCACTAGATTGCAGTCCTATGAGTTCCAGAAATTTGTAAAAGAATAAGGAAAGCTTTATTGAGGTATGTATGGCTAAAACCCCCTTTTATTTGAAATTGAGCACCGTTGGCATTTACGAAAGTATGGTAAGAGTTGAATTGGTTACTGTATTGACTGTTATTACAAATTAATTGATTTGCAATTATCTATACATGTACGTGAAGGATGTGCCTCAATGTGAATAATGTACCATTGTTGATAATTAGAGAAGGATGAAAAAGTACAAGTATGTGTTGAAACACTTGGGCTATAAGCCAACATCGAAACAAAGAATTATTCATGCTAGCTATGTGCTCACTTACCTGTAGTTGTAACTTGAATTATTATGGTATATGTGTCTATGATCACAACTTGTAAAATAAATATTGAAAAAGGAAAAAACGATGTGATAATGGTGGCAATTAGCGCCAAGGAATTGATATGATATGTGTGAAATAAAGATTAAGAGGTGTTGACTAATGAAAAAAGGCGTAATGCTTAGGCAAGGCGACCTAGCCGATCGGGCCGTGATCGGACACCATGCCACACACATGGTGCTAATGTGCTGATATTGGATTTCGGATAAGGGAAATGAATTATTGATTGAGAGTTATGCCTCCAACGAGGTTACCTAGCCAGTCGGGTCGTGACCGGACTCCGCTCAAGATGGCGGTGGTATTGAGAACAATGGGGAGCATGTGACAGAAATTCCCTAATCTATGTTTTGGAAATTGTATGAATGATTATATGAATTGCATCCTTGATTTACCCATGTTATTTACTTGTACCTGTTTGATAGTTCTTTCAAATAAAATGGTGTTTAGTTATACATACTAGTACTATTCCATGGTACTAATGTCCCTTTTGCCGGGGGCGCTACATTTTTAAATGAATGTAGGTGGATCCATAGTTGATAGTGTCGATTGTGTGTAGCAGAGCATTTTTCTACTCGAAGTCTTGGTGAGCCCCTTTTTCTTTCAAGGGGCTATATGGTGTATCTTTTGTTATTAGAGATTTCCACTTTTGAGGTATAGCTGGGGCCTTATTGCCGGCATAGTTATGCTTATCTGTTATATACTCAGAGGCTCTACAGACACTAGTGTGGGTTATGTACGGGTGTTCGGGGAGTCCACTATCTATGTTGTAATCCTAAACTTGTGATTTCCATAAATTGTCACTCTAATAGAATCCTTGAAGCTAGATTATGTACGGTAAATCTTTGTGATATGAAATGTACCAATGATGTAGTATGCACCATGTATCCTCGTCTAAATTAATAAAAAGCATGGGTTCCGTATTCATATTGATTTGGGGTAGAAAGTGTTCGGTAAGGCTTGCTCATTCGGGTTCACTTGATTGAGCACCGGTCGCGCCTCCCGAGGTTGGGGCGTGACAGGCTTCCCCTCCTGTCCTAACCTTGACCCTTCTTTTCTCCAAGTCAGACTTTCACCAGCCCTGAGGATGAGAACTTGATCGCAGCCTCCTACCCTTGGGTTCTCGGGGCAAGCTTCCAAAATGTCTTGACAAAAAAAATCATGTCTTGACAAAAAAATCATGTCTTCTGATTTTTCTGCGTACAGATAGTATTCCTGTTTCCCATGCTGAAGTGATGGGAAATGATTCTGACACTTGACTCTTCGAGCTCCCTTTGGCAACATTATGCTGGCAATTCAGATCGTGGTGCAATCTTTTGAAACAGATGGTATATCTCATAGATTACTTCTTGGTATTCAGTAATTTTTGCTCCTCCAGGCAAAAAGTACTGCCGTCGATTCATTTTTTCAAGGAAGTAGTAATTCAATTCACCAATCAATCTTTTGAAGCCTCGATGATCGTGTCATTTTTCTCTTATAAATGAGGGTGTTTTGGCATTGTTTTTCCCATCTCAATCCTTCTGTTGGCATGCTTGACTCTTCTTTCTCACCATCTCCTTTTACCTTTGAACATTATGATAGAAGCTTTTGATCTCAAGGTTGTTCGGAGGAGCTCCTCCGAATTGCGTTGTGGCCTTCTGTCAGGGCCTCCCTTTGTTGAACATAAGCAAGTTGTTCTGATACTGCTGCGGTCATTAATATGTTTGCTGTTGTTGCTGCTGTAAGAGCTTGTCTTCGTATCCAGCTGATTGACGTGGTTTTCCCCCAACCCTATGATTGTATTTTGGATTGATGGTGGACCGATCGGACAAGTTCGAGCTATCGAGGTGTCCTAATTTGTTTGAAGATCACGAGTCAAATTCCGTTGCCTTTGAGAACATTATCCCGGATTAAGGTCATCTTCGGTACCCGGGGGGCCCTGTTGATCTTGATGTTGATAACTTTTTTAGAAAGTATAAGGTTGGCTTACGTTGAGGAGTTTACCTATGTCTGGGCACTTCTTTGGACCTTCATGAAGCTTTAGTGATCAGAGCTTCCGGGGTTTACTCCTCGGGACAGGGGATCACGAGACCAGGCACTTGCCTTGCGTCTAGTACCGACGTGTTGGAGCTCATCGAGGCCCTATTTCTTGGGGCTGGGAGCTCCCGATGCGAAATGTTGCCTCAAGCATGGAGATAATATGCGTGACCCCTCGAGTCTTGACCTTTGTTGGAGGATGTTTCCTAGACCTGGTATCAACCCATCGGTTTGTACCGAGACCGTTGGATTTTCTGAGCTTACCTCGAGCAGGCGATTCGCTATTGCTTCTTGCATATAAGTGGGGCATCTTTGGATTTTTTGTGAAATTTCATTATTTTTTGATATTTGTACTTCTATTTCGACATAGAGCTCCTTATCTTTTTAAAGTGCGAAAAGTGTTGATGCTCACCCTTGCTTTATTTTGTCAGTTTTGCCATAGCCATGGCGACCACTTTGGGACCGACATGGCAAATAGCGGAGAATACTATTATCGTGCTCGGGAGTCGAAGGATTTCACTCTGGAGACGGCATCCTTGATAAGAGAGGAACACCAGGAGATGGTGAGGCGATACTGCGGGTGAAGCGAGGGGGTGACGCTGCAGGTGCTTTCTCCATAAGGCATCGCGAACTGTGCTGATGAGTTCTTGAGTGTGCAACTATAGTCTTTTGCATTTGGTACCCCTGATGGGGTTGTGCTTGACTTTTGTTTGATGTGTCGTGTTACCCTGGCGCAGATCCATCTATCGTTTTGATTAACGGTATTGATGATGGGATTCTTCGTGGAGAAAGCTGGGCTTGAGTTCACGTTTGATTATCTCATTATGTTATATCAACCTTTTCATCACCGAGGCCTGCTAACCCTGAGGGGTAATTCGCCTACGCCCTTTGTTGTTGACGATGAGGAGGGTGGAGACTGAGAGTAGGCCAGTTGGTTTGTTCGAGTCCGGACGACCGATATTATTGCCGCGGAGTTTTTGCCATATCCCGAAGTGTTGAATCATGCATCTTAGTGACGTGCCTTGTCGCTCTTTCAGGTTTTGCTTATAGCAAAATTAGCTAAATAACAACATTATCTCCCTTGTTGAAACAATTTCATAGAAGCCGGGCGAAGTCCATGATCTACCCGGCTGGGTTTGGAGGTTGGTGACCCATTTGTCTTGCGATGAATACAAGCAGTGAGCTATGTCCCATATCAGGTGGGGAGCGAAACATCAAAGTACGTGTGTATGATGCTTTTCCCCTACTGGCATATACCCGAGGTAACATTTTCCCATCTCATTTGTACTGGATTCGCTATTTTGCAGATATCGGGCAGTTCCTTGAGGCGATGCAGCACTTTTCTAGAGAGGGGATGGAGTCGTCAGCCTCCGGGCTGAGGGAGGATAGAAACAATAGAGGCTAGAGCCTGCAATGCGAAAGAGCCTTTAGCGGTGCTGGTTGGGCTTGTATTTCTGAGGATGGGGCGTTGCTCGAGTTTGCTGTTCTCGGAGCGCCTGATTCATGGCCAACAACTCCTTTGAGTGAGCATGTTGTTCCTGGGCCCACCTCTTCTGGGATCGCAGGGGCAAGATCAATAGGAGCGTGTTTTGATTTGGAGAATATCCGTCGTCTTTACTTTGTGGTTAGTTTGTGCATAATTTCCTTATATTCTGCTTCTTCCTCCTCTCATTGAATCTTTCCTGCACAGGCCTGCGATAGGATTAAGTCCGAGCCGCTTCGCTGAAGGTCCAAGTTTTAAAGGGTTCTTGATGAGAGAGAAACCCTTAGGCTTCTTTGCAAGGCGAAGGAAGTTGAGCTGCAGCATTGGCGATATGAGGCGTACTAGAGTTCAAATTATGAGAGTTATTTGATGCAACAGGTAATTTCTTGTAGTGCTTGCTTTGCTTCTTTCTAAACTTAAGGCTAATTTCCTCTTGCCGGATCAGTTGCAGAAAAAGGCGAAGGCCATGGAGTACCTTAAAGGTGACATAAACCATGCCAGGGCCGCTTGCGAGGAGCTAATAGCTCAAGTGCAGGCTCAAGCTTTAGAGGAGATGAGTGCCTCGGTTAAGGTCCCTACCTTCAAGGTCAAGCTCAACTTGACCCGTGACAATGCCACAGTTCAGGCGGATATGATCAAGACACTTGATTCTAGTCTCTCGAGGGTCAGAGCCGAGATAATTGATGCCCGGGTGGAAGCGGCGTTAAGCCGAACCAGGGCTGATCGTGAGATGGCAATTTATATAAAGGATGTTGCTGATGCCCAATCCAAGTTGAAGCGAGCCCTCGATCTTGAGAAGAGGATCGAGGAATATGTTTGCTGCCAATCCCAGAGAGAGGTATTTGAGGTGGATAAGCGTGACGCTCGGTCATTTCTTTTTGACGTTGCAAGGAGCGAACTTGACAAGCTGTAGTCTTTTTTCACAGAATGTGGATTCCACGAATTCGTAGCTTTGTTTTCGATACGCGTAGGGCATATCTGTAGGTGGAGAATGCCTTTTTGCGTTTGTAATATAAGACGAATTTTAAAGCTTTATTCTTTTTACAACTTTTTTCTGTCGTTGCTTTTGATCATGTAGACTGGTTTCAGAACTAGTCCCCGAGTCGTGTTACAGGTCAAGCTTCGATTGTCCTTCTAGATCTTTCCCGCCTGCATGGGTGGAGGGCGATGATCTTTCGCACTTCTGGGTTAAAATGACTTCGTGAGCGTATGGCCTAGAGATTTGTCTTGGCTGACGATAGTATTGTTTGGGCCGTGCCTTTAGGCATATTGAGGTTGAGTTATCCTTGGGTTCAGTCTCCCAGACGGGATCTGACTCGAGCTTAATATACCCTTGAACCTGTTCGGGCTGCCGATAATGGTTTTATTTCCCTCCCTTAGGTGTTATGCAATTTTCGGGGTCTAGTCTTCGAGTTGTATTGCGATTTGAGCTGTAATCGACCCTTAATATTTTTAGAGATTCTGGTCCGCAGTAGTGACATCGATGTCATGTCCTTGGGCATATTATAATCTTTGGGTCCATTATCTGAGTTCTATTACGACTCGAGCTGTAATCGACCCATAATCTTTCTGGAGATTCCGGTCAGCAATAGCGGCATCGATGTCGTGCCCTTGGGCGTATTATAATCTTTGGGTCCAGTCTCCAAGTTGCGTTATGACTCAAGCTATAACTGACCCTTAAATCTTATTGAGCTTTTGGCCAGCAATAGTGGAATTTATGTCGTGCCCTTAGGCACATTATGATTTTTGGGTCCAGTCTCCGATTTGCGTTACGACTCAAGCTGTAATCAACCCTTAAATCCTATTGAGCTTCCGGCCAGCCATAGTGGCATTTATGCCGTGCCCTTAGGCATATTATGGTTTATAGGTCCAGTCTCCGAGTTGCTTTACGACTCGGGCTGTAGTCAACCCTTAAATCCTATTAGGATTTCGGCCGGCGATAGTAGATTTTATGCAGTTTGGTCGTTAAGACCTTTTAGTGTGTGGCCCGTAGGCTTGCATAGTTTAACTATTTTGGATCCAGTCTTTGAATCGGGTTATGATTCGAGCTCTCTTTAATCCTCAAGTTTTCAATTTTTCAAGCTGGCAATAATGGCTCTTATGCTGTATGGTCGTAGAGACATTTTACACTGTACGGTCGTAGAGACCTTTTAATATGGGGACTGTAGGCTTGCTTAGCTAGCGACGATGTCTCTTACACTATTTTTGCTGGGGGGCTTATTGTAGGCTTTGTTTCTTCTCATTAAGGTCTTTTTGTATATTTTTGCCTGACTCATCGTCGATTCTAAAAGAACCTCAATTTTAAGTCGTAGTCGGTGATGTTTTGAGAACCTCGGAAGGTTCATAGCTCATAGGTTGAGTAGATCGACGCTCTTGCAATTTTGGAGCCGACGTGGTCGGGACTCATTTTCTGCTATTGATGAAAGCCTATTTTTAACCGGTTCTTTTCGAAGTATTTTCGGAAAATTTTTAGCGACAGTCATGTGTCTCCTAGTCACATTATTTGGGTTGTTTCAGCCATTTTAACTGTAGTCATATGCATTTTGCCGTGGCCATTTTTGATCCCGAGAGGCAACTTTAGGCATCTACGCCGAGGGTATGCCCTTTAGAGATTCTTACAAATGCGGCATATAGCCTAAAATGCTGGATTTTTCATGCCTGTTGAGGTTTTATAGTTTGCCATGCCTATTGTGGTCTTACAGTTTGTGGAGAATAGATCTGGTTATACCGAGGCTGCCTGCTAGGGTCTTACGATTTCGGATTTTCTAGTACGTGGATATTGGCAGCAATCTCCGAGTCATCTAATTGTTTAAGCCTGAAGACTGCTTCTCGTAGCTCGAAGTTGCTTCATAAGGGCCTGATGAGACTGGCATTCAGACCCTGAGGTCATCCAGGCACCTAATTTTTTAAGCCTCCGAGTATCTCGAGATACATCTGGTGGAGAGGTTTGTGCTGTGAACACGACGAAATAATCTTCTTCGAAGCATGGAATGCCTTAAAAATATTCTTTATTTCTTGGTGAAAATATATGCTGTAAATACATGTTGTCCCCTTATTGTGAGTTCGGCCCGCATGGGTGCCACTTCTTCGATTATCTGATGTGTTATATGGTTCCGCATTTGGAACTTAAAAGAGACGATTGCGATCTTGTCGAATCCCCTTCTTGGGGGTATGCAACCCTGCAAATAATCTTGTTTCGGAACCTTCTTTATCTTAAAAACCCGGTTGAGGAAAGAATCCTCGATGAGCCCGGTAAGGGCCAAGGATCCCTGAGTGGGGTTAAGAGCTACCAAATGCCCCATCCGAATACCTGCGTATAAGTTAGCGATAAGAAAATAAAGGAAACAACAAAAAGGGCGGACTAGTTCTTCCTTTCTTCAAAGTGCGTAGGCGGCTTTCAGGAAGCGAGTCCTTCCTCAGTCTTCTGCCACGTTTGACCAGGCTTGATCAAAGATGTGGATATGCTTATCCTTTGACCCCTTCGAGGGCAATGCTGGCGATGGGTCATGTGGTGACGGATTCTCTCTCGTTGCTTATAGCTAAATACTTTATCCATGCTTTTGTCGTGGGGTTTCACCCCTTTGGCGGAGTAGGGTCGAAGTCGCCTTTGGGTGACATATCCGATGTCGTCTGTATAAAGCGTCCGTGCCCGGTGTGCTTAATGTATCAGCCCGAGTTTGGGCAAATTGCACAGAGGGAGTAATCTGATTATTGTGGCGATTGCCATCAGGAATCGATCAGATATTTGGTGCGAGAGCGATGTCGGTCCGGGCCGCCCTATCGGCTTTAGCCTGACATCGTTGGTATAGTTGGTCAAACCATTTGTACTCATGAACACATGCTTTTTTTGAAATAAGTCAAATCAAAGAGGGGATTATGAATACATTGATGTGATGCTGAGGTGGAGTCTTGGCATCCCTTCCCTCGGGCGCGAGGGTGTCCTTTGGGAGCATTTTTTGGGATCGTCCCTTTTCGGTGACCGCCACTTACACTCTACACTGTATGGATCTTTGTGGGGTGCTGCCATCCATTTACAGTCATGGCAATGTGCCATGGCTCACCGACTCCATTTTCCCGATCTCCTTTCTGTCGTGGAGCTAGATCTAGGTCTGTTCGCTCGATGACACTTTGTAGTGACCTTTATTGAATAGCATAGTTGTTGCTCTTTTGGGCCTGTGACCCCGAGTGCCTCGTGGTACCCATGGCGGGCCATGGTTTCCTTGGAGGATTTTTGGTTGAATAGATCCGAGCCGCCTGGCGTTCCTGGCTTCGCTTATGGCGATTAAAACGGTTGGTACTACAATGTTGAAGGCGTACTCCATCGGGCGAGGTTTCCTTGCCAACTACATCTTGTTGAATCTGGTACCATTGGAGGTTCCTCGAGGGTGTTGTCCTCAGGCTACTGTCATGTTGTTGCGAGGCATGTTACACCTCGATTCGTCCATTCCGTTCGCTACACGTGGACGATGCCTCCATTCGCTCATTGTCAGCTTCTTTACTGGGAATCTGCCTGGATATGCGGAACCATAGGAGGTTCCCAGACGGTCATCTATGGCCCTGATTCAGGACTGGTGTCGGTTGCGGGCATCGAACCAAGCCTTGCCCGGATATCTGATCAGGCTTTGCTTGAAATGCCCTAGAGTCGCTGGGTATGCTTTGTTTAGGTTTTAGGCGAAGGCATGTGCTGCCCAACTACTGGAAACCGGGACCAATCTCGTTTGACACGTTGAGGGGCGGGGTGCGGCTTCCCACGACACTTTATTTCTTATCCGTTAGGCCTTAGGTGCATTGGGACCTCTTGGAATTGCTTTGATGAGGCCGGAGCGTGCTTCCACGAATCATGCTGGTATGGTGAGCAGGTCCGCGAAGTCAGGTACTGGGCAGTGGCGCTGCATCATGGTTTCTTTCGGGAGAGTTTCTTTTAATCTCCTTATTGGGATGGGCTCAAGTTTAATATTTTGGAGGTCGCTGTTCCTGGACGAGCGTGCATAAGTGGTGATGCGCCCGTAAGGATTCGAGGTCCTGTCACACCTGGGGAGATTCGTCATTTCTGACTTTCATGACATGAGTTTTGGGATTGCATCTTTGGGAGGCAGTTATTGTAGGAGTTTCCGCGAGCATGAATCGATCCTTTTGATGAGGTCTTCTAACATCCTTACTGCAACGGGGTAGGTTGTCGGTCCGTCGTTGCTTGATTTCTCGGGTACTGGCTCGACATATGGAGATATTTCTGGTACTGCCGCGTTGAGCGTCTCCGGGCGACTCTGCAGCTGAGCGATAGCCAAATGTTGTTCCGGCAACATTTCAAAAATAATATGAAGATTAACTTTTTGTTCTACCCGGGCTGGGATTTTTTGGGCTTCCTATTGGTCAATGTATTGTATGTCTTCATTGGTGCTGGAGACTTTGTTGCTCTGTTGTGCGGTGTGCAGGCCCGCATTTGCTCGAACCGATCTAGATGCGTTATCAGGGTCCTACGGTGTCGTGCCAGCCGTTGGAATGGGGGTTGTTGCCCGGGCGTAAGATTAGCCAGTAGACACCTTTTGGTCGAGGTTTGAGCCTATCTCGGGCTATCGAGGGAAGTTGGGAAAGGGGTAACAGGAAAGAATATAGCCAAGCAAGGATCTATATTATCAATATTGAGCAAAGTAATAAAGAACAAATGAGAAAATGATAAAATGCTAAGACGACCTCGAGGTCGATGAAGATAGACAATTTAGAAGAAAAGAGAGAGAGAGAGAGAGAGAGAGAGAGAGAGAGAGAGAGAGAGAGAGAGAGTGAGAGAGAGAGAGAGAGAGAGAGAGAGAGAGAAAGAGATATATATTATTGCATTTATGGAGAAGTGGAGCAACATGAGTCGTTTACAATGTAGGGTGAGTCCCTTTATATATGAGGGGAACTAGGCTACAAGTACATGTGTATTAATTGCAAGATTACGAAGATGGGATGGCTTAATATAAGGCCTCATAGTAGGCTCTAAATAGGTCGGGTCTGCCAGGCATAGCCATGTGCCAAGGGGGCTTCCCTTTCTGTCCTGACCTCGGCCTTTGTTTCCTCCAAGTCGGACTTCGACGAGCCCTCAGGCTGAGAACTCAATCGCGACCTCCCACCCTCTGGGTCTCAGGGCAAGCTTCCGAAATGTCTTAACAACAAAAAATCAAGTCTTTTGATTTTGCCGCGTACAACAACTCAACTACGGATGTACATAAAATCATTAAGAAATTGATCCTAAGTGGAGTTGTCTTCTTTTTCTTGACACACCAATGACTTCAATGTCGGATGAATACTTTTGTTTCTTGACAGATATCATTGAATGCACAAAGAATGGTGTTCCTTTCACCAGGTTGTTTTATCATAAAAGATAGCACAACGGATGGTGATGTCAACTCTTGGTGTACGTTTCTTTCCAATGAGAAGTGGCTGCTGTATTGTCTACGTTGCCACTTCTAGGCAGTTGCATTCCAACTGGATAGTGGACTTTGTACTTCTGTCAAGACACACCAGTGGACTAGGTCCTAGTTGTGTTGCTCTTCTTTGACAGTTGTAAGATGGCAACTTTCTTCTGCTATGTTCTAGCTTTGTACTTGACTTGTACTTCTGTCAGAGAACCCTAAAGGAGTAGTTCCCTAATGTGTTTCTCATTATATTGATTGCGTAAAGTCACTGACTTGTGCTTGTGTAGGAGAACCCTAATGGACTAGGTCACCAAGTCCCTGTTGTGTTCCTTCCTATGGTCATTCATCAATTTGCTAATTTTCGGACTTCGACCAGTTCACATGAAATGTATATCTAGGTGCTCTATCTGGTTCTTCATGACAAGTTTGTTAGATCATCAAAACATAAGAAGAATAAGGCCAAGACATTGAAAACCCATCAATTTCTCCCTCTTTGATGATGACAAACTTAGGCATGGACATTATTTGTTTAGACCAAAAATAACCAGATGAGATGCCATAATTACACGAAGTTCCCCCTTAATCTCAGATCACCCTCCTTTGTGATTTTTCCTCACTTATACACAAAGCATATTTCCCCCTTAATCTCAGGTATCCCTCCTTTGTGATTTTCCCTCACTTATATACAAAGCATATTACCCACCATATTATACACAAAGCATATTACCCAGCATGTTATACATAAAGCATATTACCTAGTATATTATACATAAAGCATATTACCCAGCATATTACCCCTCACATTCTCCCCCCCCCCCCTTAGCATCATTAAAAAGAATAGGTAATAATCATAAAGAAGTCTAACACAACTAGCTCATGTCACATATGTGCACACAACATGACAGAAAAGAGAAGCCAGGTAAAGAAAGGGGAGCTATTTTATTAATGTTTACATTGGACTGAGCAAGTCAGGAGCAGTAATGGTTAAGTTCAACATGCCATCACACAAAAAGAAAACAAAAGCCGAACAGCAGCCACAAGATTTTTGAGCAAAAATAGCTGGACACTGAGAGGATTGATCTTTTATACGTCAATACCATACAAGAGGGGGGGGAGGATTTGTGTGGTACCTAATTTTTTGCTTAAATTGATTATGGAAGGACATGATTCTTCTATGTGTTCCAACTACTACTATTGTAGAATAATAAATACAGAAAATAAAGAACAACGAGATTTTACGTGGAAAACAATCAACTCAAAAGGTGAAAAAAAATACGAACTACTACTCAGTACGATTTTCTCTAGCACTTCATTGAATCACTAAGCAAAAATAGCATTTACAAAACTCTTTGTAAACCTAAGGATTACCCACTACTAGAAACTACACATATGGGAACCCTTCAAAAACCGTAAAAATAGATACATTAACCGTCCCTATAGGGCTAATGGGACGGATTGGGACGCATTCCCGGATTCAGTATTACAATAGGTCAATTGGAACGGTTATTGTTGATACCCAATTTTTTTCTAAGTATTTTTATACCCAAAATACTTTGAAAATAGCATATGTGTGCATATATAAGCACACCCTAAAGTTTGGTACTTTTCCAATTTTTTTAATGTTTTTTGAACCAATTTATTGCCTATTTTAATACAACAAAATCCAGTAATTATTTCCAAAATTATCATTTTTGGTGAATAACTTATTTTATCCTCATATTTATACCAAAATATAATTAAGGTGATTTTTGCATATTTTTACGAATTTATTTGGTATTTTTAAAGCTAAATTGAATATATTTGCAATCATAGCCTATTTTACGATTAATAGTATTTTATAATTACAAAATTAGTTTCAGTATTTTTTAATTAATATTTATGAATTATTAAGGGGTTCAATTCTTTTGATTTCTCCCAAATTCATTTTCGCTTTTTTATAAAATTAAACAAAGGAAAATTGGCTATTTAAATACTAGCCCCATCTATTTCAATTTTAGCCTTAAAATTGGGTCTAGTCTCAGCCCAAATTCCCAACCCAATTCCATTGAAACCTAACCCATGACCCAATTCCAAATAACCTGACCCAGACTCCTTTTTGTCCTAGTCGTTGATCTCAAAGATCAACGGCCCTTATTCGCCCCTTCCTTTTTTAACCCATACGACTACCATACTCCTCTCATTCCTCCTATTCCGCCGCCCTCGAATCCCCTCCCTTCTTTGATTCTCTCTAAGACCTAAACCCAACCCTAGCTGCCTCCCTCCGGTTACCACCCAAAATCGCCTGAATCCATGGCTTCCAAAGCCATTGAAGGTCTGTACCTGCCTCCAATGGCTCCTGCATGACCGTTGTTTAAAGAATCGAGGCCAGAACTCGAAGGTCTTCACTCAGATCTTTACCTATTCAAAGATCCTGGCCATCTCTGGCCTTTCTCTGGTGGCTCTTGGTCTTTTGAGCCTGATCCTGATATTCTCTGGCTTAGATCGTGACTTTTCCAGGCTTTCTCGCTTCTAGTGTTCTTCTTAAACCCTAGACTATCAAGGTTCTCCGGATTTCCCTATATCTATTCTAGATCTATGTTTATTTTAAAGTTTTCAAACGATTTCTCAAAGTTTCTTTCAAATGTTTGCTTGCAAACCCTTCATCTTCTTCGACTTAGGGGTTTTCTGATTTTACATGCTCTACTGTGATTCTTATGTGCTTTCTTTTACTGTGTTTTGCACGATTTTTCTTTTATTATGATTTCATGAAATTTCTGGGGAATACATGTTTCAGGTCTCAGTCCTTTTGAGTTTTCTGAACTTATTTCGTTAGTATTTTTTTTTGACTTCCTTGTTTTCGTCTCGAAACTCGATTAATGGTAAAAACCCTAGAATTTGTGGGTTTCATTCGAGTTTGGAGGTCACTTGTTACGTGTTTTGTGTGTTTCTCATCTCTAAACTTGCTTGGTTTCAAAGCCCCTCATCTCTGAGTTCCTGAAGTTGTTTCATCTTTGTTTCAACTTTGTTTCTCCATGTAGTTCTGACTTTTTGCTAAAATATGTAAGACCTTGTTTACTTGACCTCCTTGGCATGTTTCTGATACCCCCTTCCCCTGTTACTAGATTAGCCTATACGACTATCATGTTTCTCTAGCATTACTGTTTCTCTTTGCCATGATTTAACCTCACGCGCCCAATGTTGTGCAATCTTTATATACACTAGTTATGTAAGCATGATTGATTCTTTCTTTGTTTTATTGGAAAACTCTCTTTAACCTTTCGATTCCCCTATTTCTAACTTGGTTAATTAGTGATTTTGAATCCTCGATTCCCTGATTTACTATGTACTAATTGATTACTTTGTTCTTACCTTATTTACTTAACCGTGTATTTCAAATTTTCTTTCCTTAATTACAACCCCTATGTATTCGCCCCTTATTTTTATGCCATGCACAATATGTTTACTTGATCTCCTTCCTTAAATAACTTCTCCCCTTTATCGTTCAAATTTGAATTCCTCAATTAAAAGGATTTTCTGCTACTGATTGATTCTAATTGATACATGATTATTTTCTTACCTTGTTCCCTGCTTGATTTCAAACTATAAATACCTTCTCCTTTCTTAGAACACACACGACAAATACTCGAGTCTTTTTTTGAAATCACACTCACACGCATAAGTATACTCTTACTATTTGTACTGTGGCTTGCTACAAGATTTCTGCTCTCTTTGCTTTCTGAAACTGGAATGTCCTAGTTTTAATTCTCGCCTCAACTCCAATGTGTTTACTTACAAGTTCTTATGTCCATGTTTACTTTAATGTCTGAAGTATTTAATCTTTGTGCAATGTGCTCACTTCTTGTAATGAATCCCATTCCTATATCCCCTTATGTGTTTTGAGCTATGGTTCAAAAACATGGCAATATATCTGAAGTTATTGTCGATGGATATGAACTGGACCATTTGGGCCCCAAGATCTTTCAATTTCCCATCCCTATTCCCTTACTATGTGTGCTGAGTTAAAGCTTTGGCCTAACAGTATTCTAATTACTGCCTAGGCCATGGCTTGACCTTCAATAGGTCCTTACTCACCAATATTTGGCCAACAGGTTTGGTCAAGGGTGTCCCAGCCTACCTCATGGTTAGCTATGACCACCAGCCTGCTTTGGCACTCCCTACCCCTATCTATTGCACTTGCACTCATTCTTAGAACTTAAGTTCTGCCCCTCTCTTGTGAGCCTTGCCTTGGGACCCCTGAGCTCCCTTTGAACTTGGACACCTGAGGGCTGGCCCTTCCACACTGCACTACAACACATTTTGATTAGCATCTTGGGTGTAAGCACTGCTTGGGGTTCCTGAAACCCCTTTGATCTCTAAAGTACCCTAGATAAGAGAAGGCCTTAGAAATCTGGATCTCGGAAGTGGCTCAATCTCATATTATTAGACACTAAGTCTAAATTAGGATGCTCAGATGTAGCTGATAATTTCTGATGTACTTTTTATTTCAGTTGTACTCTTCTGGTCTGTAATAATTTGTATAAACTTATGGGTATTCAGTAAAAAGGGAGGGGGTTTACTTTTATGCAGTAAGGGTAGAAAATATGCCTATAGGGATTTATTTCTGATTCATGCAACTTCACACGTAGAAAATATGTCTATAGGGATTCATTTCTGATTCAAGCAACTTCACACATAGAAAAAATGTCTATAGACTTTAACATTTGATTTCTGCAACTAAGCATATAGATACCATGCCTATAGGTATTTGCATTTCTGCATATAATAACGTCATTAGGCAAACAATTAGGCTTAACAACAGAATTGTATATGGATACCATGTCTACAGCACTCCTATTTAAAAGGTCCAAATCAGTTAACGCATAGAGAGCATGCCTATAGGAGCTTTGAATCTGAGCCGTTTCATTCATTCAAATTAGCATTCACCCTTTTAAAAAAATAGTATTTAGTGAAGCTCGTAAAGTAACAAATCTTTTCTAAATGAATTTGCATTTTTCTGAAACTCATGAAACTCTTTTCCTAGTAATCTGCTTGTCCTCTGAATTTCATTTCTTTTCCGTTAAACTTTTTCAAGAGTAGTATCTTCTTTTTCTGAAACTCCTTTTACTCTGTAACTTTTCTTTAAAATTAGTTCATGTTTTAAAATCAGTAACTCTATCCAACACTTAGACAAAGGATTAATTAATCTATCAGATCAGTTTTAGACAACTGCATTCGAGCGAGCTTAATGCAAACTTCCCATCTAAAAATTTGTATTGTACCAATTCGCTAGTCGCTTTATTTAATTTAAGACCAAACCAGTACGTGTAAGACATGCTAAACTCTATGGCTTTATCTGATTCAAGGAGGCCTATTTGAGCCCTACTTGCTTATTTGCTCCCCCCCTTTACTTGCTTTATGTGTTGTGATTGACGCCTTAGTATTTTGTCCTTTGAAAACTCCTAAAAGGTCCCAAACCCCTCTCCCTTTAGGACTAGTAGTCCAATTGCCTCCGAGACTGATATGATTGGGACGGGTACTAGCATGCAATAAGTAGCGAGACATTCCATACTTTAATACCTTAACAGGATGGGAAGGATAGAATATGGATATAATGACCACGCGATAACACCACGTGTATAAACGGTTACCGGGTGTTGTGTGGGGTGATCCATATTATTTATAAACGTAGGACCCCCCTCCCTTTACTTGTTTATTCTATTTCGAAAAACTTCTTCTTTTCAAATTTCAGCTTCTTTAACTATTGCTTCAAGTAATTATGTAAAATTCCCCCCTCTTCACTCGTTTATCATGAATTTTAAAACTACTTTCTATGCAAAATTTCAGCTTCTTTAACTTCGTTTTAGTTTCAAATTATTTGCAACTATTATATGAAATCCCCCTTGTATTTGTAATTCTTGCTTGTCTACTCATGTTTGCTTGCTTAAAGTCAAAATTTTAACATGGCGGGGAACCACACTAGTGGATCTTGAGGGGTGCCTAACACCTTCCCCTCGAGATAATTTCTAGCCCTTACCCAAACTCTGGTTCTTCATCTCAAATTCGTCCTTATAGTGTCCTAAAGCACTATAATCATTAGGTGGCGACTCTTCAAATCCAAAAACCCAATTCCCAAAAGGGAATAGAGTTGTCTTTCCCAAATGTCGTAAACCCGATTTTCACTTTAAAAAAAAGGGGGCGTCAACAGCATGGCAACTCTGCTGGGGATTCCTTAGGATTTTACCATTTCATGTTATATATGACTTTATTACTTTCTTTTATTGGTTTTGTTTGATACCTTTATTCGAAACTGACTTGTTTCTTTTGTTTCTTTTTCTTTAATTACATTCATTTACCGCTTTCCACCAATACCGTTGTAATTTCGAGCAATTATTGTAAACATTTATTGTATGAATGTGAAAATACATGTCAATTTGTTTCATTCTTGTAAACTTCATCTTCAACATCATATTCCACTCGTGCCAAAAAAATACTATAGCAATGCTTATAATGAGTGGTTGCGCTCTTCCAATATTATCACCCCTTAAATTTGGCAAAGGCATATTTGCTGTAAAACTAGTCGATCAGCAGTGCAGTCGACGGTTCCGTGCCTTTCCCTCTTGAGTTGTCTGCTCAAGGGTACCTGTCTAATACCCCAATAGAAACCTTACTCCGTTAAACTATACATGCATCATGGTCAAACCTAGCCGAGTCCATTATGTTGTCCACATAATGACTCATTAGGATAGCCTTGTCCAAAGTCCACCGGGTTTCCTTGAAACCCAAATGGACACCTCCATGTTCTATGCATTTATTTGGAGAACTAAATTCTTGCTATACTAATTATTGGTTTAAATAATCAAGTTCGGTGGGGTAGGGGCCTAACGCTTTGTTTTGCAGAAAATGAGGCACAAAATCCCCAGATTTGGCATGGTAACCAACACTCGTCCAAGGCTGCTGAATTGGTGGAAATACCTCCACTCCAGTGATCAGACGATCGTCCGCAAATACTTAGGGAATTTGCCTTCTCTTTTGGAAATTCAGCCTGACAAAAGAATCATAGAGGCTGCGACATTGTTTTGGGATAGTGACAAGTCCATGTTCCACTTTAGGGACCTTGAAATGACTCCTTTGCTCGAAGAAATAAGAGGTTTAGCTGGCACTCCTTGGGAGACTCCGTGTTTGCTTATACTAGAGAATCGCAAGGGCCTTAAGATGATGGGACTGAAGAAGAACCCAGATTTAACTTGCCTCAAAGACTCTTACATCCCAGTCGACTATCTGTACGAGAGGTACGGCCATAGCAAGTCATACCGCACCTATTCAGATGAGTTCACCCTCACATCATTGGGGCATATCCACCTATTCAGATGTTTTCCTTTTTGGGAATGATGGTGTTCCCTATGAAGAAAGCTAGGATCCACGCCAGACTGGCCATGGTAACCAAAACTTTGATGTAAGGAATTGGCGAGTAGATTTTCACTATAGTGCCCATGATCGTTGCTGAGATATACCGCACCCTAGACAACTGTCAATGAAAGGGCAATCATTTTGAGGGTTGCAACTTATTACTTCAGCTCTGGCTCATGGAACACCTCCAGAAAGGGGAATACCGGCAAAAGGTCCTACGCAAAGACTTGGATGATCACATCGCCTTCCACCAGCCAAGGCATATGAATTATATGCCTAAAATTTTCGCTCAGGTAGAGGACGCCAGAGGATGGGTAGAATTATTTGAAAATGTAAAAGAGGACCAGGTACAATAGATGGTTGCGTGGTTCCCCACGGATAAATTCATTGTTCGATCCCGAGGCGCACCGTTTCTCATACTAATTGGTTTGAGAGGAACTTATCCTTACATTCCTCTCCGAGCCATGAGGCAGGCCGAAAGAAAGCAAATCATACCAAGGGTCGACAAAATGAGTAACTTCAGGGCTAATTTCCATGACGATGATAGCCCTCACAGGTGCCAAGCTCAGAATTTGTGGCACTGCAAACTCGTTTTGGGGAAAGAATCTATTGAGCCACATAGGTATCACGCCGGTTGTGTGCCGCACTATTCGGGTTGGTTGGAAGACAATGGCATGGGTTAGCTAGGGTTCGTCCGAGGTCATAGAATTATCAACGAGCATGCTGAAGCACGGGTTAAGTATAATCAACTACGCAAGAGAATTCGAGAATGTGAAAGTGAGCAACGAGAAATATAAGAAATCCATCAGAAGTTGATCGAGGAATGGAAAGATATGGCTGTCAGCGCCAACAAGCGACTAGAGTACTTGGAGCGGGGTCTAGTAGAGCTGGAAGGAAATATCATCAAGAGGATTGAAGACTGTCAAAATGCTGAAGGAAATATAGGCAGACATTTGGCCCGAGCCTATTTGCTGCTAGGACTACGCGAGTTGGTGAAGCTGTTCGAGGGAGACAAAGATGCCAAATTTGGGGAAGGTCCTTCTGGGACCAAGTAGTTATGAGTCTTTTTATTTTTAATGTAATAAGGCCAATGGCCACTAGTGATATTTTACCTTCTGTTATTTAGCGTCGTTTTGGATTCGTCTTATTGTTATCAATAAAATGAGGCATTTAGCATTATAAGTTCCCCAAAACTATTTGTCGCTAGGCCTACCTCAGGCACAACAAGGCACCCAATTTAGGACACGATTTATATTCTTGCACTATGTGTTTAAATATCGCAACGTTTTATCCTCATAATCTTTACTAACTTGTTATCTTTTTGTTTTTACTTTTTGTTTTATTCCCCTTCCCCAAAGGTTAGTTCATGCATTCTGGCATCATCATCATACTCCACAAGATCCATGGGCCCTCCACCTCCTCCTCCTCCCAGTCCTATCCGGAACAAGAACAAAAAGTAGAATGGGAGATGCAAGCACCAGAAAGGAAATTGAAAGAATTGAGATTCCTCAGGGTACCCTGGTTGCTAAGGAAACTGCTGCCCAACTTGAGCAGAAGCTAATGAAGTTCCGAGAAGAACTAGATCAAGTTCGGAACCTGGCAAACCTGTCATTTTCTCTCACCGCTCTTGATGTCAACACCCTAAATACTGCACCTCCACAAAACACCCCACAAGAACTCACTCATACCCAACACTGCAATACATGCCACACTCCAAACAACACTCCACTGAATACCACAGATGACCATCTCCACAACACTCCTACCTACATGGATACTGTACCTCACTACACTCAACCAATTTCAAATGCACGTGAGCCAGATGACAAAGACTCTCTTATCAGGAACTTAGCACCAGAACTCAATAAGTTGACCAGCCGGGTTCACGGCGTCGAAGGTAACAAAGGAATCGAGGGGTTGAATTATGAAGACCTCTGCATTCAGCCAGATGTTGAACTTTTGGAGGGGTACAAACCTCCCAAGTTTGAAATATTCGATAGAGCAGGAGATCCCAGAGTCCACCTGAGGACATATTGCGATAAGCGAGTTGGAGTCGGAAAGGATGAGAAGATCCGTATGAAGCTCTTCATGAGGAGTCTGAAGGGGATGCTTTATCCTGGTACATCAGCCAGGACCCCAAGAAATGGACAAGCTGGGTAGGCATGGCATCAGATTTCATGGATAGATTCCGATTTAATACAGAGAATGCACCGTATGTATTCTACATCCAGAATTTGAAGAAGAAACCTACCAAAACATTCCACGAGTATGCTACTCGTTGGAGGTCAGAAGCTGTAAAGGTTAGGCCGGCCCTATAAGAAGAGCAGATGAATAGATTCTTCGTCCGGGCTCAGGATCCCTAATATTACGAGAGGTTGATGCTGGTTGAGGGTTAGAAATTCTCCGATATCATCAAACTGGGAGAAAGAATCGAAGAAGGCATTAAGAATGGTATGGTTACTAATCTTTAAGCATTACAGGCCACCAATAAGGCTTTACAGTCTAGTGGCACGTCCAAAAAGAAGGATGTGAGTGCCGTAATGGTCACACAGGGAGCCAAATCACCACTAAAATACCATACTTACCCATCACCTCCACTTACACATCAGTCTATCCCGAATTACCAAGCACTCGCACGCTCCTATCAAAATCCTCCACCTCTCACATATCAACCCACCTCACCCAGATACTGTCAACCAACACCTGTCTACCAAGCTTATAATGCTCAACCCTCTCACTACCAATCACCTCCCACCCACCAAAATTTCCCTAGACCTAGGCCAAATTTTGATCGCAGACCTCCTAGACAATACACAGCCATCACTGAACCAATTGACCAGTTGTACGAGAGACTTAAAGCTACTGGTTACGTCACTCTTATCCCAGCTATAACTCCAGAGAATCCTTCCCAGTGGGTCAACCCTAATAAGACTTGTGCGTACCATTATGGTATGCAGGGACATACCCTTGATGAGTGCCGCTCATTGAAGGACAAGATTCAAACCCTGATCGACAATAAGGTCATCGTAGAAAAAGAGCATGCTCCTAATGTTCGCAACAATCATCTGCCTAATCACAAATATGGAGACATTCACATGATCGAGAACGAAGATGATTGGGACCCCAAGGGGTCGATAGGTTTGATTGCTGAGGGGGATGAACCAAAGAAACCAGCAGTTACACTTAACCTAATTATTGTGCAGAATTAGCCCTCTACACCCCTCGAATTTGAAGCGCCTACTTCTGCAAAGGCGCCCGGGCCAATTGAGGTTGAATTTGGAGTTCCAAAAGCATCCGCACCCTTTGAAGTTGCTGTACTACCACCAAGGGTACCTATTCCTATGACAATGTCAGACATAACACCGTTCCACTCAAATGCCATACCATGGGATTACACGGCTGAAGCTAGGAGGAAAGGGAAGACTAAGATGGGAGAAACAATTGCTGTGCAGGGCATGAAACAATTGCTGTGCAGGGCATGACCAGGACAGGGAGGGTTTACACCCCAGAACACTTAGCTGAGTCCAATATCAAGCCTCTGGACAGCCTATTGAAACTAGGCCCGATGATCTTTGGAGAAAAATACAAGCTAAGGAATACTCGGCCGTGGAGCAATTGAACAAAACACCAACACAGATCTCTATCCTAGCTCTTCTGCAGAGCTCTGACGTACACAAGAATGCCTTGATGAAGATACTGAGCGAAGCTTATGTGCCCAACAACATAACTGGAGGTGAAATGGCAAATATGGTAGGGCAAGTGCTGGATAGCAATAAAATCACCTTCCACAAAGATGAGCTACTGCCAGAAGGACTAAGCCACAACAAGGCACTGCTCATCACTGTGCAGTACGAGGATTATTTCATCACTAGAGTCTTGATCGACGGAGGATCCAGCCTCAACATATGTCCGCTGATAACTCTCAGAACCTTGGGAAATAGCATGTATGATATCAAAGATGGGGCCATCAATGTCAAGGCCTTCAATGGGTCCCAACGGTCTACTATTAGAGAAATCAGCCTATGCTTGTAAATGGGGCCAACATGGTTCGACATCGACTTTCAAGTGATAGATGTCCCGACATCTTACAACTTGCTGTTAGGACGACCTTAGATCCACACCGCTGGAGCCGTAACATCGACCCTGCTTCAGGCAGTGAAGTTCGAATGGAATCACTAGGAGGGGATTATTCATGGCGATGGTTGCAACCCCATATATAGTCGCCAGACCATCCCAATGATCGGAGGCAGAAAGAGAATAGGCGAAGAAACATACCCACATTGAAAGGGTCAACGCTGTAGATAAGGATAAATTATGGGATAACAAGATTGAAAGTATCCTGAATTGGTGTGGATACGAGCCTGGAAAGGGACTCAGCAAAAACCTCCAGGGGATCACTTATCCCATCAAACTAAAGAAGCATGGTACTACATTCGGCTTAGGGTACGGTTATACTTGGGAGGAATTCCAGAACCGGTCGCCACTGTGGCGCGGCCCCTACTATCCACTGGAGCTTCTGATACCTAGACTGGAGCAGACCTTCCAACCGGCAGATACTATATATAGATCAGAGGAAGATGAAGCATTGGCAGCTATGAAGAATCTTTTTCTGGAGGATGATGACATGGACTGCTGTGTTCTTTTCGAGGAGGAAGGGGAGGAAGGCCCTTCCATACAAGCTGTGAACCGAGGAGAACGCCTTAGCAATTGGTCAATTAGAACCGTTAGTGCCCAGAAGGCTTCAAGGTAGAAAGGCTAAACAAAAGCACCATGCATCTCATTTTTTTACTAGCTAATTTTCTTTCCGCATTGTCTTTAATTTTGAAAAGAGCTCCGATGTTCCAAACAATTATGAATTTAATCAAAGCTTTTCAGTTTATCATATATCTTGCTCTTATTATTTTCTCTATCATTTACTCTATTTTTACAAAGCATTATTATTACTTACTTTGACGATGAACCAACGATTATGACTTGCAACGAAACAACGCAACAAACGGATATAGACTCAGAAGAGGATGATATACTAGAAGAGGTCATCATAGAGGTTGAGAATTATGAGAATAGACCTAAATGTAACTTGGACGAAACTGAGGTTGTAAATTTGGGAGATACAGAAAATATCAAAGAAACTCACATCAGTGTTCACCTGTCACCATCAGAAAAGGAAGAATGTATGGAGTTTTTACGAGAATATGAGAACATATTCGCCTGGTCGTATGATGACATGACTGGTCTCAGCACGTCCATTGTAGCGCACAAACTGCCAACAGGTCCAACATGTCCGCCGGTAAAGCAGAAGCTCAGGAAATTCAAATCCGACATGAGTTTGGAAATAAAAGAAGAGGTTACCAAGAAAGTCAAAGCCAAGGTTCTCAGGGTAGTAGAGTATCCGACATGGTTAGCCAACATCATGACAGTACCAAAGAAGGATGGGAAAGTTAGAGTTTGTGTAGACTACCGGGATCTTAACCGGGCCAGTCCCAAAGACGACTTCCCTTTGCCGAACATAAACATTCTCATCGACAATTGCGCCAAGCATGAGTTGCAGACTTTTGTTGATTGTTTTGCCGGATACCATCAGATATGGATGGATGAGGAAGATGCAGAGAAAATAGCTTTCATCATGCCGTGGGGAATGTATTGTTGCAAAATGATGCCATTTGGTTTGGAGAGTGGTGGCACCACCTATATGAGAGCCATGACTACTATCTTTCATGACATGATACACAAGGAGATTGAGATATATGTGGATGACATCATCATCAAATCCAAGAAGGCTACTGATCATATGGAAGATTTGAGAAAGTTCTTCAACATACTGAGGAGGTACAATCTGAAACTGAATCTCACCAAGTGTGCATTCGGGGTTCCTGCCGGTAAATTACTAGGTTTCATCGTGAGTCATCAAGGAATAGAATTAGATCCATCAAAGGTCAAAGCCATTCGGGAATTGCCACCGCCAAAGAACAAGAAGGATGTGATGAGTTTCCTGGGGAGGCTCAACTATATCAGCCAATTCATAGCTTAGTCAACCGTCATTTGTGAACCCATCTTTAAAATGTTGAAGAAAGAAGCTGCTACCAAATGGACTGATGATTGTCAAAAAGCCTTTGACAGAATCAAGGAATACCTTTCAACATCGCCAGTCTTGGTTTCGCCCCAGCTAGGAGGGCCGCTATTGCTTTATCTTGTGGTTTTGGATGGAGCATTCAGTTGTGTTATGGGACAACATGATGAAACGGGGAGAAAAGAGCAAGATATCTACTATCTCAGTAAGAAGTTCACCCCATACGAGGCCCAGTATTCTCTATTGGAGCACACCTACTGTGCTCTAACTGGGGTAGCTCAAAAATTGAGGCATTATTTTTGTGCCTACACTACTTATCTTATATCAAGGATGGACCCGCTGAAGTATATCTTCCATAAGCCCATGCCCACTGGCAAGCTCGCCAAGTGGAAGATCCTGCTAATTGAATTCAACATTGTTTACGTGACTCATAAAGCAGTCAAGGGTCAAGCCATAGCAGATCACCTTGCCGAGAATCCTATTGGTGGAGAATACGAACCCCTAAAAACGTAATTTCCTGATGAAGAGGTGTTTTTTGTGGGAGAAGATATTGCAGAATCCTACGAGGGTTAGAGGTTGTTTTTTTACGGAGCCAAAAATTTCAAAGGAGTTGGCATAGGGGCAGTCCTGGTATAAGAAACTGGCCAGCATTACCCGGTGTCCGCCAAGCTCAGGTTCCCTTGCACAAACAATATGGCCGAATATGAAGCTCGCATGATGGGGCTCAAGATGGCCATTGACATGAACATTCAAGAGTTGATAGTGATCGGGGATTCAGACTTGCTCATACATCAGGTTCGAGAAGAGTGGGCCACCAAAAACTCCAAGATACTCCCCTACTTGCATCACATCCAGGAGTTAAGGAAAAGATTCACAAAGACAGAATTTCAGCATGTCCCTAGGGTCCAGAACGAGTTTGCTGACGCATTAGCTACTTTATCATCCCTGATCTAAAATCCAGACACGAATTTCATTGATCCCATTCCAGTAAAGATTTATGATCAGCCAGCCTATTGTGCTCACGTTGAGGAAGAAGTAGATGGAAAATCGTGGTTCTATGACATCAAAAAGTACTTGACAATGGGAGAATACCCAGAACTTGCCAACGCCACTCAGAAGCGCACACTTCGGAAATTATCCAACAACTTATTTCACAGTGGGGGAATCCTATACAGGTGGACTCCCGACTTGGGTTTACTAAGGTGTGTCAAAGCAAAAGAAGCATCCAGACTATTGGACGAAGTGCACGCAGGGACCTGCGGGCCGCACATGAATGGTTTTGTCTTAGCATAGATGATACTCCGAGTAGGGTATTTTTAGATAACTATAGAAACAGACAGTATCCAGCATGTTTACAAATGCCATCACTGTCAAATACATGCAGACATGATAAAGGTGCCTCCAAACGAGCTTACTGCAACAAGCACACTGTGGCCATTCGTCGACTGGGGAATGGATGTTATTAGACCTATCGAGCTTGTTGCATCAAACAGGCACAGGTTCATTTTAGTGGCAGTTGATTATTTCACCAAATGGGTTGAAGCAGCGTCATACAGGGCAGTGACTAATAAATTTATGGCAGATTTCGTCTGTGACCATATTGTTTGCCGATTCGGGATTCCAGAATCAATCATCACTGATAATGGTTCCAATCTTAACAACTTGATGAAAGCCATGTGCGAGTATTTCAAGATCAAACACTAGAATTCGATAGCCTACAGGCCTCAGATGAATAGAGTCGTAGAAGCGGCAAACAAGAATACCAAAAAGATACTAAGGAAGATGATCAAAAGTCACAAACAATGGCATGAGAAATTATCATTCTCTTTACTGGGATACTGCACCACAGTTTGCACATCGACCGGAGCAACTCCTTACATGCTGGTTTATGGTACAGAGGCGGTCGTCCCTGTCGAGGTATAGATTCCCTCCTTGAGGATCATACAAGAAGTAGAGTTGGATGACGCAGAATGGGTAAAAGGTCACTATGAGCAATTAGCCTTTATAGATGGGAAAAGGATGAATGCAGTTTGGCACGGTCAGTTGTATCAGAACAGAATGTCCAGAGCCTTCAACAAAAGAGTTAAGCCAAGGAAATTTGCACCAGGGCAGCTGGTGTTGAAGAAAATATTCCCACATCAAGATGAAGCCAAGGGAAAATTCTCTCCCAACTGGCAAGGTCCGTACATGGTTTACCGGGTTCTAACCGGAGGAGCCCTCATTCTTGCAGAAATGGACGGAGAATTCTGGCCGAAGCAAATCAACTCAGATGCAGTAAAATGATAATATGTGTAACCACCTATGATTTCTTTATGATGTAATTTGAACTACGCCTGACCTGATTCCCATTTAAGAGGGGATATGTTGGCAGCCCTATGGGTTCGGTCATAATTTAATAAAAATTTCATTTCCCCCCTGCTATTGGAACTGGGGCAGAATTTTGAGGAGGACCCTCAAAATTTCGAAGTCAGTTCTCAGCCATTTATCGCCAGGAATGCCACCTCAGTAAACTCGGGTAGAATTCTGAAGTTGATTTTTCAACCGTTCAGTGCAGCCGTCAGAAGTGCCAGCCCAGTAAACTGGGGCAAAATTTTGAGGAGGACCCTCGAAATTCTGAAGCGAGAGGTTGCAATGTCTTGAACCACATCACAGTCGTTAGTTCATCGAAAGAAAACTATTTTCTACTTATGTTATATTTACTAAATCATGCATAACTATTGTTCGAATTGCTGTTGTTTAGCGACACTACCCTAATGATACACAACGCCAGAAGCCAGGGAAAAATGAACTAACCTTTCCCCTTTACAATGCTCATAATTTTTCTTTGGATGCAGGCATTCGAAACTTGCAATATCGTCAGGTATATTTATGTACGCATACTTTCTCAAGAATGCAACTTCTCAAAATTATCACTTATTCTTAATCGTTATCCGTACACAACCTCCCCAGCAGTTACGATATTGTAATCATCTATCAGCTAAGAAATCTCACTACTATCTGTCCTTTTATATTCTTGCATTGCATAAGGCTACCTTTCTGCCTTTCGAGACTAAGAATTATCTCCATCTTCATTGTTTGCATTGCATAAGGCTACCTTTCTGCCTTTCGAGACTAAGCACTGTCTCCATCTGCATTATCTGCATAAGGCTACCTTTCTGCCTTTCGAGACTAAGCACTGTCTCCATCTGCATTATCTGCATAAGGCTACCTTTCTTCCTTTCGAGACTAAGTACTGTCTCCATCCTGCATTTTCTTGCACTGCATAAGGCTACCTTTCTGCCTTTCGAGACTAAGCACTGTCTCCATCTGCATTTTCTTGCATTGCATAAGGCTACCCTTCTGCCTTTCGAGACTAAGCATTGTCTCCATATTGCATTTTCTTGCATTGTATAAGGCTACCTTTCTGCCTTTCGAGACTAAGCACTGTCTCCATCTGCATTTTCTTGCATTGCATAAGGCTACCTTTTTGCTTTTCGAGACTAAGCATTGTCTCCATCTTGCATTTTCTTGCATTGCATAAGGCTACCTTTTTGCCTTTCGAGATAAGCACTGTCTCCATCCTGCCTTTTTCTTGCATTGCATAAGGCTACCTTTCTCCCTTTCGAGACTAAGTACTGTCTCCATCCTACATTTTCTTACATTGAATAAGGCTACCTTGCTGCCTTCCAAGATTAAGCTCTACCTCCATCTGCATGGCTGAAATATCGCCACCTCTATTTGCATCGCCTGTAATACCACCAGCTTCATCTAAATCTTGCATCGCCGAAACATCGCCAATTTTTGTTTAAATCCTTATCGGCTGAAATATCGCCATTTATATTTATCCTTCTTTATCGGCTGAAATATTGCCAATTTTATTTAATTCTCGGTATCGGTTAAAAGATTGCCAGTTCATATTTAAATCTCCATCATCATCTATACTTATGCTTCTGTCGGCTGAAACATCGCCATTTACATATTTTTTACATCAGCTAAAACATTGCTGCTTTATTTAAATTTCTGTCGGCTAAAATATCGCTATTTATACATTTTTTACATCAGCTAAAACATCGCCGCTTTATTTAAATTTATGTCGACTGAAATATCGCCAGTTACATTTTCTGCATCGGTTGAAATACTACCAAATCTTGCATTTCATCGGCTGAAATACCGCCAAACTGTCTGAGGGCGTCATTGTTCGGAGGCATCATCTTCATAGCCCGAGAACACCATGCCATGGCCCGAGGACCCCACTTTATATCCTGCACATCATTATTCAAAGGCATCATGGTTCAGAGGCACCATTATCATAGCCCGAGAACATCATTTCATAGCCTGTGAATCCTTATTTTGCGCTTCATGGCCCAATACATCATGGTCCGAGGACATCATCCTAACCGTCTGAAGACAACATTCATGGTCCAACGGGAACTTGTATCACGTTTACGTTTATGGACAATATACGCCCTTATTGCTCACTCGCAGGTACACCGGCTAGCAACAGGTCATCCCAGCAGGAGCGATCCCGCTCCGGTTCCTGCAGCCGATCAGACTTCAAATACCTCTTGCCACCTAAACATCGTGTCCGTTTCTTTTTCGAATCTCCATCGGCATGTTCCGTCAATGGTTCCTGAACTACATATGGCCTGATTCCTTTAAATCCAGGGATATGTAGGCAGCTCAGAAACTAGAGCTCGGTCAAAATCTTTTCAAATTGTCGCTTTCAGTCATAATTGGTCATCATATCTTTACCCGACAACTCTTTCATCCTTTCCGGGTAATAAGGGGCAGCTGTTGATACCCAATTTTTCCCTAAGTATTTTTATATCCAAAATACTTCCAAAATAGCATATATGTTCATATATAAGCACACCCTAAAGTTTGGTACTTTTACAATTTTTTTAATGATTTTTTAAACCAATTTATTGCCTATTTTAATACAACAAAATCCAGTAATTATTTCCAAAATTATTATTTTTGGTGAATAACTTATTTTATCCTTATATTTACACCAAAATATAATTAAGGTGACTTTTGCATATTTTTACGAATTTATTTGGTATTTTTAAAGCTAAATTGCATATATTTGCAATCATAGCCTATTTTACGATTAATAGTATTTTATAATTAAAAAATTAGTTCCAGTATTTTTTAATTAATATTTATGAATTATGAAGGGGTTCATTGCTTTTGATTTCTCCCAAAGTCATTTTCACTATTTTTATAAAATTAAACAAATAAAAATTGGCTATTTAAATACTATCCCCATCTATTTCAATTTTAGCCTTAAAATTGGGTCCAATCTCAGCCCAAATTCCCAACCCAATTCCGTTTAAGCCTAACCCATGACCCAATTCCAAATAACCCGACCCAAACTCCTTTTTATCCTGGCCGTTGATCTCAGAGATGAGATCACTGGCCCTTATTCGCCCCTTCCTTTTTAACCCATACGACTACCCTACTCCTCTCATTCCTCCTAATCTGCCGCCCTCGAATCCCCTCTCTTCTCTGATTCTATCTAAGACCTAAACCTAACCCTAGCCGCCTCCCTCCGATTACCACTGCATGTCTGTTGTTTGAAGAATCGAGGCCAGACCTCGAAGGTCTTCACTCAGATCTTCACATATTCGAAGATCCCGGCCATCTCCGGCCTTTCTCTGGTGGCTCTTGGTCTTTTGAGCCTGATCGTGATATTCTCTGGCTTAAATCGTGATTTTTCCAGGCATTCTCGCTTCTAGGGTTCTTCTGAAACCCTAGCCTTTCGAGGTTCTCCTGATTTCCCTAGATCTGTTCTAGATCTATGTTTATTTTAAGGTTTTCAAATGATTTCTCAAAGTTTCTTTCAAAAGTTTGCTTGTAAACCCTTCATCTTCTCCGACTTAAGGTTTCTCTAATTTTACATGCTCTACTGTGATTCTTATATGCTTTCTTTTACTATGTTTTGCACGATTTTTCGTTTATTATGTTTTTATGAAGTTTCTGGGGAATACATGTTTAAGCTCTCTGTCCCTTTGAGTTTTTTGAACTTATTTCGTTAGTATTTTTTGCCTGACTTGCTTGTTTTTGTCTCTAGACTCGATTAATGGAAAAAACCCTAGAATTTGTGGGTTTCATTCGAGTTTGGAGGCCACTTGTTACGTGCTTTGTGTGTTTCTCATCTCTAAACTTACTTGGTTTCAAAACCCCTAATCTCTGAGTTCCTGATGTTGTTTCATCTTTGTTTCAACTTTGTTTCTCCATATGATTCGGACTTTTTGCTAAAATCTGTAAGACCTTGTTTACTTGACCTCCTTGGAATGTTTCTGATACCCTTTTCCCCTATTAATAGATTAGCCTATACAACTATCATGTTTCTCTAGCATTACTCTTTCTCTTTGCCATGATTTAACTACTCCACGCCCAATGTTGTGCATTCTTTATATACACTGGTTGTCCCTCTAGAATTTTGGGACTAATTTCAGACTTCCTTGTGTAAGCATGATTGCTTCTTTCCTTGTTTTATTGGAAAACTCTCTTTAACCTTTCGATTCCCCTATTTCTGACTTGGTTCATTAGTGATTTTGAATCCTTGATTCCCTAATTTACTATATACTAATTGATTTACTTTGTTCTTGCCTTATTTACTTAACCGTGTATTTCAAATTTTCTTTCCTTAATTACAACCCCTATGTATTTGGCCCTTATTTGTAACTATACACAATATGTTTACTTGATCTCCTTCCTTAAATAACTTCTGCCCTTTATCGTTCAAATTTGAATTCCTCAATTAAAAGGATTTTCTACTACTGATTGATTCTAATTGATACATGATTATTTTCTTACCTTGTTCCCTACCTGATTTCAAACTATAAATACCTGCTCATTTCTTAGCACACACACGACCAATACTCGAGTCTTTTTCTGAAATCACACTCACACGTATAAGTATACTTTTGTTATTTGTACTGTGGCTTGCTACAAGATTTTTGCTCTCTTTGCTTTCTGAAACTAGTATGTCCTAGTTTTAATTCTAGCCTCAACTCCAATGTGTTTACTTACCAGTTCTTATGTCCATGTTTACTTTAATGTCTGAAGTGTTTAATCTTTGTGCAATGTGCTCACTTCTTGTAATGAATCCCATTCCTATATCCCCTTATGTGTTTTGAGCTATGCTTAAAAAACATGGCAATATATCTAAAGTTATTGTCTATGGATATGAACTGGACCCTTTGGACCCCAAGCTCTTTCAATTTTCCATTCCTATTCCCTTACTATGTGTGTTGAGTTAAAGCTTTGGCCTGACAGTATTCTAATTACTGCCCAGGCCATGGCTTGACCTTCAATAGGTCCTTACTCTCCAATGTTTGGTCAATAGGTTTGGTCAGGGGTGTGCCAGCCTACCTCATGGTTAGTTATGACCACCAACCTACTTTGGCACTCTCTACCCCTCTCTATTGCACTTGCACTCATTCTTATAACTTAAGTTCTGCCCCTCTCTTGTGAGCCTTGCCTTGGGACCCTTAAGCTCCCTCTGAACTTGGACACCTGTGGGCTGGCCCTTCCACACTACACTATAACTCATTTTGATTAGCATCTTGGGTGTAAGCACTACGTGGGTTTCCTGAAACCCTTTTGATCTCTGAAGTACCCTAGGTAAGAGAAGGCCTTGGAAATCTGGATATTGGAAGTGGCTCAATCTCATATTATTAGACACTAAGTCTGAATTAGGCTGCTCGGATGTAGCTGATAATTCCTGATGTACTTTTTATTTCAGTTGTACTCTTCTGGTCTGTAATAATTTGTATAAACTCATGGGGATTTAGTAAAAAGGGACGGGGTTTACTTTTATGCACTAATGGTAAAAAATATGCCTATAGGGATTTATTTCTTATTCATTCAACTTCACACGTAGAAAATATGCCTATAGGGATTCGTTTCTGATTCGTGCAACTTCACACGTAGAAAACATGTCTATAGGATTTAACATTTTATTTCTGCAACTAAGCATATAGATACCATGCCTATAGGGATTTGAATTTCTGCATATAATAACGTCATTAGGAAAACAATTAGGCTTAACAACAGAATTTTATATGGATACCATGTCTACAGAACTCCTGTTTAAAAGGTCCAAATCAGTTAACGCATAGAGAGCATGCCTATAGGAGCTTTGAATCTGAGCCGTTTCATTCATTCAAATTAGCATTCACCCTTTTAAAAAATAGTATTTACTGAAACTTGTAAAGTAATAGATCTTTTCTAAACGAATCTGCATTTTTCTGAAACTCATGAAACTCTTTTCCAAGTAATCTGCATGTCCTCTGAAGTTCATTTCTTTTTCCGATAAACCTTTTCAAGAGCAGTACCTTCTTTTCTGAAACTCCTTTTACTCTGTAACTTGCTTTATAATCCGTTCATGTTTTAAAATCAGTAATTCTATCCAACACTTAGACAAAGAATTAATCAATCAGATCAGTTTTAGACAACTGCATTCGAGCCAGCCTAATGCAGACTTCCTATCTAAAATTATGTGGTGAACCAGTCCGCTCGTCGCTTTATTTAATTTAAGACCAAACCAGTATGTGTAAGACATGCTAAACTCTATGGCTTTATCTGATTCAAGGAGGCCTATTTGAGCCCTACTTGCTTATTTTCTTCCCCCTTTACTTGCTTTATGTGTTGTGATTGACGCCTTAGTATTTTGTCCTTTGAAAACTCCTAAAACGTCCTAAACTCCTCTCCCTTTAGGACTAGTAGTCCAATTGCCTCCGGAATTGATAGGATTGGGATGTGTACTAGCATGCAATAAGTAACGAGACATTCCGCGCGTTAATACCTTAACGGGATGGGAAGGGTAGAATATGGATATGATGACCACACAATAACACCACGTATATAAATGGTTACCGGGTGTTGTGTGGGGTGATCCTTATTATTTATAAACGTAGGACCTCCCTCCCATTAATTGTTTATTAAACTATTTCTTTTCAAATTTCAGCTTCTTTAACTGTTACTTCCAACAATTATGTAAAATTTCCCCCTCTTCACTCGTTTATCCTGAATTTTAAAACTACTTTCTATGCAAAATTCCAGCTTCTTTAACTTCGTTTTAGTTTCAAATTATTTGCAACTATTATATGAAAGCCCCCTTGTATTTGTAATTCTTGCTTGTCTACTCATGTTTTCTTGCTTAAATTCATAATTGTAACATGGCCGGAAACCACACTAGTGGATCTTGAGGGGTGCCTAACACCTTCCCCTCGAGATAATTTCTAGCCATTACCCAAACTCTGGTTCTTCATCTCAAATTCTTTCTTATAGTATCTTAATGCACTATAATCATTAGGTGGCGACTTTTCAAATCCAAAAATCTAATTCCCAAACGGGAATAGAGTTGTCTTTCCTAAATATCATAAACCCGATTTTCGCTTTAGAAAAAAAGGCGGCGTCGATGGTTATTTGTAATGATGTATCCATAGAGGGCTATTGCAACGGTTATGGAACTGCCGCCATTGCTCCGTCTTTAGGAACAATTTTTTGTTCTATTGGCACGGTTATAAACTGTTGCGGTATAGCTATACCAGTGATCTTTTAAGCCTATTGCAACGGTTTTAATATATGGCAATGTTTTTTGTGATATATTGGAAAAATTAGCAGTACCCTATTGCAGCAGTTATTAGGGGCTGCTATTATTGTTTGCTACGTTTATTGGAATAGTTATATTTTCTATTGCAATAGTTCTCAATTGTAATTTCTGATATTTATGAAAACAAAATGAGAAATATTTTTCAATGCAATGAAATTTTATACACAATAACTTAAAACCCCAAAATTAAAATATCTCACTAGCATAATCCATATGCAAAATATGAATACATTATTTGATCAACAATTCAAAAGTCAAAATAGATGAGTTTGCATCGAAAGTGTTCTAAACTAAAATATCCTTGAACATGATAATAAAAAGTCTAACAACACTCAAGTAAGGTCTTCGTCACCGCTTCATCCACAATCGCTACACCTACAAATGACAATCAGAAATAATTAAATAAATTTTTTAGATAATTGAATCACAAAATAATTGAATAACCATTTTGATAACTCGAAAAATTCTCAACTTTCCAAATTCTTAAAATTTTCAGCAACAATCAAGTGAAACTCTTCATCCTCACATAAAACTTTGTAACATAGAAGAAGCCAGCAATCAAGTAAGACTATAAATTAAAAACAACAACCAATCAATAAACTCTTCTACATCACATGGCATTCAACCAAATAATTAATAAGGAACTTACTCTATGAAGTAAGGTATGCTAAAATATGCTCCAACAATATAATAATTGTTCTATGGCCTTGAAAACTAGGTAGTATGGAACATAAAACTGTCACCCAAAATTTGCTGCTTCAGCTGGTTGGTCTTAAAGGATGCCTGCCTCACCTAGAAGAAACTTTCAACTAGCCAAAATGTTTGGTTAAATAATTTCACTGGGCTAACCTTAAATTGTTTGGTTAAATTAGAATTACTAATTTATTGTCATTGATACCATGTTGTTATCCTCTACATAGAAAACAAAATGCTAATAACATTTTCAAACCAGATATTATTCTATTTCACTAATGTTAATGACTGCAAAAAGGCAAAACATCTTTGGAGACCTAATTGTTGCCAAACAGTTTTCCCAGCGAGAACTTACAAATCCCTCTTATTCAACAAAAACCAACTGAATTCCATCAAACTTCCATAGCAACTCCATAAATATGTAAAAACTATAAGAAAATTTGTGGAACCAACCAATTCACACTTTCTTATAAAATTCAAAACTGCAAAAAACAGAAGGAAAATACTTGACATGAACTCTGAATCAACCTTAACAGAGTCAATTATTAGATGGCATTGTAAAATTCCAATTTCCACAAGAAATAATTCTGTCATGAATAAGTTGGTTGACTTCAAAAATTTAATTACACAAAGAGCCCTCTCATGTATGACCCTTCTCATGTGTAACAATACACAAGCCAAAAGCAATAAAACAAACCCAAATTGTAAATTGCATCATCATTCAAGCATTAAGAAAATAACAATGACTCAATTGTAAATTATTTGTTTGTATATATGAATTCTATGTCCCTTCCACTCCATTTGGACTTCCTATTACTCGCAACCTTATTTAAATAATTAAGTGTGGCACATGAACTACCAACCTAAGACTGTATAAACTCGCAAAAACTATGACAGTGAGCTGAAGAGACTATCGAACTTCTAACTAAGTTATGCTTAAAGTTGAACTTTTCTAATTTTGTACTGAAAAATACACTATCTATGTTCTAATATTGATGCCCCTTTATACTGAAAATCATGATCACACTCCAATAGGACTAATTTGAAAATTGCATCTCTTAAATTTATTGTAATCCATTCAGACAAAGTGTAGTCCCCTAAAAATGCTACTTCCACATGGCAGTTCCCTAAAGATAATTGTAGATACATTGAAATTCAGCTTCTTCAAAAATGCATTTAAGCAATCACAAAAGGTAGCTATTGTACTATAAGGTTAGACATTAATAAATATTTCAGTCGACTCTTGTGTTTCAATAGCACAAAGTTCTTTCAATAATTAGCTATTGCATAAATGATTATATTTAGATTTTATGTGATATAAACATAATGAAACAAGATATATAGACTCAAAAGCTCGTATCGTGATTGGTAACAGTTCATAGAATGAGATGCAAAAGTCACAATAAGGAAAAAGATAGCCAGATCTCTAGATTTTTTTTCTGGAGAGAGGAGAGCTACAACTGTCGAATATTTTTTCTTGTAAGATTTTTTTTTTGAATTATTTTATTGGTATAACATTGGTTGTAGACAATTAAGTGCAGCACATGAAGTAACATTCACTCCAGTCGCAATCTCATTTAAATAATTAAGTTCAGCACATTAAGTACCAAGCTAAGACAGTAAATCTCACAAATATTATTAAATTGTCGATGAGTTAATACTTGGAATGAGTTGGCCTTCTTTGTTGGTAGCAGTAGATGGACGATGGATTGGTTGCAATGCTGTTTGCTGAGCAGATGAAGCTTCTCTCATCAAGGTTGGTTTATAAACAGCTCCAAAAGCCTCAACCCCAGAAGCTTACGACCAGGTACCAGGGAAAAGAGCTGCCCCGTCAGATATTTTAAGAATGTGTATATGTCAGATCTTGGTATATTTCCATATATCCTCTTTTGTGTCCATCTTCCTCCAATCCAAAATATCAAGAGGACATAGAGTCGCATTCCTTGCCAATGTACAGAGGAAGCTTCCAAACTCTGTCACAACTGCGTCACTAGGACTTTGAAATAAGAATGTCCAATTCTTGAATGGTCTCCGATTCTTGATGCTTCCAAAGTATCACTACTTCATAGAATGGTCTCCAATTCTTTATGCTTCTTGTTAATGAAATAAGAGTTATACTACTGCATACAATCCCCCGGATGCTTCTTGTTAATGAAATACAACTTATTTCATAAAAAAAAAGGCTAGGAAGTTGAAATTAAGTGTAGGATCATATGAACCAACAGAGATGATATTTTACTGTACTTGTATTGTAATTTTTCATTACCGAGTAAGTCTCTTCCTTCAAACAGTATAAATTATTATTGTCAAGAAAGAAAATGTATAATAAGACTCATTGTTGATAAAAAGTCCATACTAGAAAAGGATTTAAATATGAAACTGATCTATTCTCAACAGCCCTATCCAAATACACCAACTAAACCCCCAATTTTACAAACCAGAAATCAAAAAATTTATCATATAATACAAACAAAGGACAGAGTAAATTAATGGGTTTGTCATAAATCTTATCAGAGAAAGAAAACAGAAGAAGCAGCGAAATAATTTTCCGGTGAAACAATAGCGAACAACCACCGAAATTATCGAACATGAAAAAAATGCCGATAAAAAGTCCATACTAGAAAAAGATTTAAACATGAAATTTATCTATTCTCAACATTCCTTTCATCTATCTAAATCCACCAACTAAACACCCAATTTTACAAATTAGAAATCAAAAAATTTATCATATAATACAAATAAAGGACAGAGTAAATTAATGGGTGTATCAGAAATCTTACCAGAGAAAGAAAATAAAAGAAGCAACGAAACAACTTTCCAGCGAAACAAGTAAACAGCGAACAACAACAAAATATATCGAACACGGGAAATATACCGATAACCTACATTTGAGATTCCCTTATATTAGCCGTAATGGTCGTCCTTCGTTGGAATGGATCTTCCTTCGTCAGAGTAGGCCGTACAGTTTGTCGATGGTAATTTTTTCTAGGTTTAACAAGACGAGAGAGAGAGAGAGAGACGAAGGCTTCTGATCGATGCAGAGACAAGAGAGAGACCAAAGGCTTCAGTACTAGTGCGTTTTCTAACTTACCAAATAACCTAAAGTGATTTGTTATTAAAATTTTGGTGGGCTCATCATTTTTTATTTTTTTAATAAATATAAATAGGAGGAAAAGTATGAAGGAAAAAATAAACCATTCCAATAAATATTTTATTTTAGCAAACCATTCCCATAAATAACCATATTGTATTGCTTTTATAAACCGTCTTCATAACTTCATTTATGGTGATATTTACTATCCTATTGGAACGATTTTGCTTCAGAAGTGTACCAAAAGACTTTTCACTCTATTGGAACAACTAAAACCATTACAAAATATAATATATTGTAACAGTTCTCTAACCATTGTAAAATAACCATTTCAATAGAATCATTTTTTAATAGTGACCTCTAATCTCGTTGTAGAAAACAACCTTTAACTGTTGCGACAACTTCAAGTTAAACTCTAACTTGAATACTCAAAGTACTTATTACAATTGCTTCTAGATAAAGCTGAAAAGTACAATATGAAAATATCTACTACAATTGAACTAGAATTAAAGAAAGACATATAAAACTCTTTATGGAGCTGGTTCTTCAATCTGGTTCATGTAGCTTCAGGTTTGCACATTTGAATCACATACAAACTTCTTGCAAAAAACCTTGCTAATTTGCTCTCAATTCACGTTTAACTTCTGCATTTTTGTGCAACACTATAATGTGAGAACATCCTGCAATTTTTAGAGTTAATAGATGAAGAAATAACTAGAATTCTGATGCAACTCTTCCTTGATGGAAGATTTCTAGTTGATTTCAACTTCTAACTCCTTCCCTATCTTGGATAGTGTTCTCTTTGATTAGGGACTCCTTCTCCTTATCAATTATGCAACCTTTTTGATAAGGAGATATTAAATACACTATGTTAATCTTATCGCCTTCACGTGCAACACACATGCTCGAATCTGCCCGTTTTTATGCACCTGAGTGATGGACCTGAGGTATGGACTTGGTTTCATCCTGAGTTCCTTTGTCAGTCTTCAAAACTAACCTTTACTTGGGCCAACAAATTTTTCGTTTTTGATGATGACAAACTCTGTGCTTTTCATAAGTTTAGGCCATGTTTCAACTCATCTTTACATCAACACAATATTAGAAATATTTTTCCTTTTTATCACTTATCATCAATGACCGGGTACATTAGGTTATAAACATCACTGTTCAAAGTGTTGTGTAAAGCACAACCTTTTTTCCCTTTTTGGCATCATCGAAAAGTTGCATAAAAAATGTGAGATAACAAGATTTTAAAGCTTACTCATGGCCACTGGGGCTATTTCAAATGCAATCATGGATTAATTATCATAGATCAAGCTAAGAATTTTAACCATCAAAGAAATATGAACAAACAATTAGAGCAAAAATAGTGAATTTCATTGATAATTGATAAGATTCTATCACAAAGCATAGAAGAAATAAAAATACTAAAAACGTGAGCAAATGAAACAAAAAGTTATGAATTGTGTCACTGGTTCATCTACTATAGGCTAGGAGGCTTAAGACTGGGAAGAACTAGGTGCTTGGTTTTTGACTTATAGGAGTTTCAGCACACCTTGAAGAATGCCATCATTCTTCTATTTTTCTCTTGCCAGCTCAGTTCTGAGAGCATCTCTCTTAGTCTCCATCTCAACCAACCTCTTCTTCAGCCTTTCAATCTCAACATCCATAGCCCCACTTTCTTGTACCAAGGCTCTGACCTTGCTATTCACTTGTACCTTTTTGGATAAACTAGGTTCTTTAGGAGTGACATTGAATTCAAAATCACAAGCAAGAAGAGTATTAACCCAAAAATGATCCATGCTTGTACTAACCTCCCACTTTTTCATAGGCACATTGAAATGCGCAAGCATAGTTGTGAGAATGAAGCCATAGGAAATGGTATGAGTTTTGGTGTCATTAATAACTCTATCAAAAAGTTGGATTATAGCTTTCAGTCACTTTCTTCTGTAGGTCTGTGAGGGTTTCCTCTACAGATGAACCACGTTCATCTCCCCAAACAACCATTGCACATATGTCTTTGGTTAAACTCACAGAAGTGGATAAAGAATCAGCCACTCTTGTCCCCTTTCCCCTCACAGTACACCTAGCACCATTGCTCTCTTTTTTTTTCGTTTTTATTTTTACCACCAATTTCTCCAGATTCTGTAGTCTCAACTCCTGCTACAGATCCTACAAATCTATTTTCCAAAGTTGCAGCAACTTTAGAAATTGTCTTAGGAGAAACTTTAGAATCAGAAGATACATGTTCAATTTCGGAAGAACCATTTTATTCCCCCTGAGTAGCAGACTTAAAAGAATCTAAATAGTTTAATACGGTCAGGAGTATTAAACGTAACTTGTTCACTTATAATGGATAAGTTCAAAAGAACATTGGCATTTGGTAAGACTCTGCTCATGATCCAAATATAGTTATTTCAAATTATGTAGAGTGTATAAAACAAACCGTGTTATTTTGATGAACCAGGTTCTTCACTGATAATTCTCTTGTGTAAGTTTAAATTTGCCAAAATAGAGAAAATATGATTAGAGATTAATGAGTTATTTTAACATATGGCACAAGAGTATACTATGGAAAGTATGAGACTGAGCAAGATTTAATCTAATTATACACAATTTACAGACTTTCTAACCGAAAATTTTCCAATTTTTTTCATTTTTTTTTGTTTAACCTTGAACTGGTCCTTTTAGGTGATCTTAATCATCCCTAATTCAACCATGTTCCTCTCAAAGTGATCTCTACTTAAGGCTTTTGTGAAGATGTTAGCAATTTGCTTGTCAGTAGCACAAAACTCCACAGTTATCAAGTCTTTCGCATAATTGTCCCTCAAAAAATGGTGCCTAACATCTATGTGCATGGTTATCTTATGATGAACCAGGTTCTTTGTCATACTAATAGAACTAGTGTTCTCACCAAAAATAGGGATGAAACCAACATCAACTCCAAATATTAATAATTGTTGTTTGATCCACAACAATTGAGCACAATATAAAGCAGCAACAACATACTCTGCTTAAGCAGTAGATAAGGCCACTTAACTTTGGTTTTTTGTAGCCCATGACAGAAGATATGAACCAAGGAAGTGTGCCATACCTGAGCTGATCTTCTTATCCACAAGGAAACCTATATAATTAGTGTTAGCATATCCTACTAGGTTTAAATTACTATATTTTGGATACCAAAGGCGAAGGTCAGTGGTGCGTTTCAAGTTTCTCAATATTCTCTTCACATTAGTCAAGTGAGACTCCTTTGGATTTGCCTGAAATTGAGCATAAAGACCTACACTACACTCAATGTCAGGTCTGCTAGTTGTGAGACATAAAAGAGAACCAATCATTCCCATATACAACTTCTGATCAACATATGAACCAGGTTCATTTATATCCAACTTCGTGGATGTTGCAATAAGAGTGTCAATTTCTTTGGATGTTCCTTCCTAGTTTTGTAACTGAGGAATAGGTTCATGGACAGGTTCCCTAGGTTTGAGGATCAATTCCTCTCTAGTCAGTTCCCCCTGTCATATTGCCCTGGGTAGAAGAACCTGTTCCATCACCTGTTCCTTCTTCTGGTGCAGCTTCAGTCTGGATTGTGGTTTCACCATTTGAATTTCTTATCAACCCAATCTCTTTATTATCTTATTCCTGCCTCTCAGAAAGAATGTTAGTTTTAAAAAAAACATATACATTTTTTCTACACACATAGTTCTTTTACTGTATATCTTATAAGCTTTACTATGTGAAGAATATTCCAAGAATATTCCCTCATCACTTCTGGGATCATACTTACCTAGGGAGTCTTTGCCATTATTGTGAACAAAGCACTTGCATCTAAATGCCCTAAGATGGGATATATTTAGCCTCCCTTTAAGTGACTTATATGGAATCCTCTTAACAAGAGGTCTAGTCGTGCAACTATTTATGATATAGCATGCAAAATTCAGCAAACTTAGCGTTTTCAAATTTAGTTCCATGACCAGACCTAATTGATGCAAGTTGATTACCTAGTTGTTTCTGAGTTTTTCTAACAAAAGAAGTAAACATGTCAAATGCTTCATCTTTAGATGTTAAAAACAATGTCCAGGTAAACCTAGAATAATCATCAATAAGCACTATCACATATCTTTTACCACCTCTGTTTAATGTTCTTATTGGACCACAGATATCCATATGGACCATTTCTATCATTCTGGTGGTACTTACCACTTTCTTCCATTTATAAGAGGATATTACCTGATTCCCCTTTGCACAAGCCTCACATACTTTATCTTCCTTAAACGTGATGTTAGGCAGCCCTATCACCATATCCTTGAAGACTAATTTGTTGAGTTGACTCAGACTTGCATGTCCAAGTCTCTTGAGCCAAAGGAGGGGGATCATTGTCCAACACACTTAAGGAAGTGTGTTCATTTTCTAAAAGTGTGGACAAATCTACAATGTATGTATTGTTTACTTTTTTTCCTTGCAAAATAATCTTGTTAGTGGTAACATTAATCACAAAATATTTGGTAGATGTGAATGCTATCAAGTTACCTCTATCACATAATTGTAATACACTGATTAGACTGTACTTTAGGCCATCTATCAAGTAGACATTCTCAATAGAGTAAGAATCAGTATTACCTACCTTTCCAACCCTATTGATCTACCTTTCTTTCCATTTCCAAAGGAGACATTACCACCTCTGAGGTCCTTAAGTGAAAGGAACTGGTTCTTGCTTCATGTCATACGCTTTGAGCAGCCACTATCCATGTATCATATTTGGCTGTTCCCTCTTCACTTGGACCCGCAAAAGGAAATAAAGGGTTAGTCTTAGGAACCCAAACTATTTTGGGTCCCTTTCTATAGGCAAAAAGGTGAATCAGATTCTTTTTAGCCCAACCTGGCAGCCTATTTTTCCCTTAAACAAATTCTCTATTCATTTGACTAGCCTTTTCTTTTGCAATACATTCAGATTTATAGTGACCAGTTTTACCACAGTGTGTGCAAATTATGTTCTCTGGAAGTGTGAGGTACTTGCTTTTGGGATCCGACTTAGGTGCAGGGGTCCCGTAGCCAAGTACTCTCTTATTGCTACTATTGTGTTCATGTAGCCATGAAAGTGCATCGGAGGGCCTATTCCATTTATAGGTTCTATCTAGCTCGTGCTTAACCTTGTTTAGATCATACTTAAGGACTCTTATCTGCTCATCTCTTTTGTACAACTCATCTTTCATTTTTCCTACATTTTCTTCTAATGTGAGTTGTGTGCGATCAACTTTCTTTTTAGCAGTTCATAATTTCAATTTTAGATTTTCAGATCTACGCTTTAGGAAAGTGGTGTCAAGTTCATAAACATGTTTCTTTAACTCAGCATTTTTACTTTCACTTTAACTAGCCCTAAGTTCCAGATTTTTGCACTTAGCTTTCAAAATCACACACTCATTAGATAATTATTTCTTTTTATTATTTATATTCTCAGATTCATCAATGAAATACAGGAGAAAATCAGATAGACTTTCTTTAGACAAAAATTTAATCTTGTCTTTGAGATGAATTATACCTATCTTTGATTTCTCATTGGATTCTCCAGTTTCCATAAGTGCTTATTCATCTCCATCTTCACCTTCCGAGTCCTCATCTGAGCTTTCTCCCCAGGCATCAACCATAGCCTTTGTTGATCCTTTATTCTTCGAGGGTTGAACCTGTTCCTTCTTCCTATTCCTTCGTTCAGCTCTTTCCTTCTTCCATTCAATTTCCCATTGAGGGCAGTTTTTGATTGGGTGATCAGTCTTCCCACACTTGTAACACCCATCATTGGTTGGTTTATCAGGAACCCTTGGTTTGCTGTAGCTTCCACTTCTTGAAGGACCTTTTCCGCTCATTAGGTACTTCTTGAAGTCCTTTGTGATCATGGTCATTTCATCATCCTCTACATCAGCGCCTTCAATATTCTGAATGCCAGGCTCATTTCCTTCTATGGTGCATCCATCTTCTTAGTTCGCCTTCTAAGTTCATAGGCTGTGAGATTTTCAATTAGCTTGTCCAACTTAAGGGTGACAATGTTCTTTGATTCCTGAATGCCAATTATTTTGCTTTCCCAATTGACTGGCAGATCCCTTGTCAAAATTTTCTCAACCTTGTCCTCTTCAAGAATAACCCTTCCAAGTGGCTTAAGTTCATTTGTTAGTGTGGTCAACCTTGTATACATCTCTTAGATGGTTTTCCCTTACTTCATGGTGAAATTCTCATATTGAGATATAGCAGTGTTCCTCTGGACCTCTTCACTTGAGGTGCTCCTTAATGAGCCACTTGCAATGTGTCCCAGATTTCTTTAGCAGTGGTATAACTTTGAATTCTACTGTACTCATCTGGACCAAGTCCACACACAAGCCATTTCTTGGCCTTAGCATTCTTTTCCCATTTTCTCAAGTCTTTAGCATTGCAGTCAGCTCTTGTTTTTGGAACATCTGTGAGCACGTGATTTTTTCCTCACATGAATTACTCCTACAAAACTCTTTTCCTTTAATTATTTACTATTCTAGGAATTATTGTAGAATTTTCCTGATTTTTTGTATTTTGTGTGCACGTTTAATTTTTTTTTAATCATAAAAATACAAAAAACATATTGCATCTGCATTTAGGATTTGATTTTATATTTTTAGATTAATTAAGTAATTTGTTATTTTACAAAAATTAAAAATTACAAAAAAATAACGTATTTTGCATTTTTTTGTTTAATTTCGAATTTTTGTAGTTTTTTTTAATTTGGTATTTAATTAGGCGTGGTAATTATTATTTAGAGATAATTAAGTTAATTTGGTAGAATAATTTTGTTTAGGGGGTTAATTTAGGAATTTAAGCTAGGGAATATGTTCACCTAACTAATTAGGAAGCTTCTAAAGTGATGGAGTTCATAATGCACTAATTGAATAATTTAAAGAAAATGGTTTGAGGAGAATCAAATATAAAAATAAGGAAGGGGAATGTGTAATAACAACTTGTGTAGATGGTTGTTGCGTATCGTTTCATAATGTATCGTATCGTATTGTATTGTATTGCATCGTTTGATAAATATAATATTTGGATAGATTGTGTCGTTTTGGCGTCGTTTCATGGTATCACGCACATGTGATATGATGAATAAACTTGCAATATTATAAATAAAAATATAATACGGTACATAAAAAGGTAGGGTAAATGATAAAATAAAATTATTTAATAATAATAAAGGGTGAGATTGAGAGAAAAACACAAGGAAACGATGCGACCACACCAAATCGGTCGTTACATAAAGTGAAATATTTCATCGTTACGTAATGACGTATTTAACGATAAATTTAATAAAATTTAAGTAACAATCAAAACAAATATTGTATTTAAAATAACAATACGATACAATAAGGTAGGTAACAAATATCCAAACAAGCCGTAAGGTGTGCACTAATCTACTGTCGATTTAGAATAGACTAACGCCTACAATGAGAAAAGAACAGACGAAAAATACACATAAAAAATACACTGAAGGAATCAGTGCCATTTTTGGAGCTTGGCAGACTGGACCCCATCCCCCTTCTTGTCGTCGTCTTCCTCAAGCCAGACCCCCCTCCCTGATCGTTTTTTTCTTCTGGTAAAATAAAGCAGCATTTCCTTGGTTTTGGCATAACATAAAACAGATCCAGCATCACCCCTTTTCTTTCACCTCTCATCAGCTACCTCAAACACAAGAGAAGAAGAGTAACTAACACATATATAAGAATCGAAAAAACAAATAGAAAATTTGGGCAGAAAATTAGCAAAGGAAAATGAAGGTTTTGGCGTTTGATTTCATTCGGGTTGGTTCATATTTGATTTCAAATTCAGAATATATAATGAGAAGTTAGTCCATTCTTTTGTTTTTTTTGATTTCAAACGTCAGAGTTGCTGTTCGAGATCCGAAAATTTGTCGAGGTCTCCGGCGAATTTTCTGTTATTCGGAATTTTGTTATCGAGCTTCATTTCAAACCTGAGTTCATAGAGGTCCGTTTCTCACTTTTCTTGGTCCTTTCTACTAACCTGTTAAATGATAAGGAAGACATTGGCATCATTAAATGCCTCGTGAGTGTTGGTTTGTGCAGTGCTTCATGGCACTATTGTTACGCCACTATCGATATTCTTTCTTTGGATTACTGATTTGTTTGTTTGGATATATTGTATTCCTTTTAAATGATTTTTAGTCTTTTCATTATTCTGTTTGTGTTTATTTTAATTGTTTGCTTGTGCGTTTTTTAAAAAGATAAAATTAATTGTGTATTTGTGCGTAGGCAGGTTAGCCCACGTTTTTCCCAAAATAATTGTAAATAATTGTTCTATTACTTAGTGATAAAATTGATCTTGTATCTCTAAGTTTAGGGAAGAAAAATTCATTAGTAGTAACATCTTGTCCATAATTTTGGAATCACAACAATCTCAAAGATAAGGAAAATAATTAAATCCGCTAGTTGCTTTAGGCGCGATTAATAAATTGTCGTGATCACGGGTACGATTCCAGTGGTGTGGTCATAATATGTAAATGTCAATTCGGGGGTGCAATTCATGTAACCCGATTATAACAACTTCGAATAATAAAGCCCTTCGAAATAATTTGAGGCGTGTCATGCCAAAAAAAAAATCTCAAAATGCATGGCCCTTACTTAAGTAATTTTAATTCTTAGAAATCGAGGCGTGCCATCTAGTTGAATTTTCATAGCCCTCGCAAATTTAAAAATACAAAGCTGCTCTAGGCGTGTTATTTTAATAATTTACCTTCATAAACTCGAGTGCGCATTTATGTGACCCAAATCAAAACCTCAACAACATTAGATAAAATGTGTTGCGGACCCAGGTGCATTTATGTGACGCGGTTCAAGACGTATTTTAAATGACGTTGCAATCTTTCTTAAAAATAATTAAAAGCAGCTAATCAGTTAATACTGAACCATAGGCTAAAGCATGTATTAAAATCATATAATAGGCCAATTACAACAGTTGAGCGACCGTGCTAGAACCACGGAACTCGGGAATGCCTAACACCTTCTCCCGGGTTAACAAAATTCCTTATCCGGATTTCNCGGGAATGCCTAACACCTTCTCCCGGGTTAACAAAATTCCTTACCCGGATTTCTATGTTCGCAGACTGTAATACAAATTCAATCTTTTCCTCGATTCGGGATGTGAACCGGTGACTTGGGACACCATAAAATTATCCCAAGTGGTGACTCTAAATTTTAATTAAATAATCCCGTTTCGATTGTCACTTTAAGTTGGAAAAAACTCCCTTATACCTTCGGCTGTGTAAAAAATGAGGTTTGACAACATCTACTCCTTCAACATTCTTCTTCATGGTAGCCTGGGGACCATCAGTGACAATGTCCCATAGCTGATAGTCTTTTCCGATGATGTGATCTCTCATCCTGTTTTTCCATCAAGAGTAGTAGTGGCCATTAAAGAGCGGAGGCCTATCAGTGGATTGCCCTTCTCAATATCCAGGTAGTGCACTCATCTTGATTTCTTCCTAAGGTGTTAGCCTCTTCAAGGATAACTCACTATGATACCAGTTGATGTTTATACGTCAGTACCACACAAGAGAGGGGGTGATTTGTATGGTACCCAATTTTTCTCTTAAATTGCTTATGGAAGGACCTGATTCTTCTATGTGTTCCAACTACTACTGTTGCGGAATAATAAATAAAGAAAATAAAGAACACAGAGATTTTACGTGGAAAACACTTGGCTCAAAAGGTGAAAAAACCACGACATACTACTCAGTAGGATTCAACACTTCACTAAATCACTAAGCCAAAACAGCATTTATAAAACGCTTTGTAAACCTAAGGATTACCTCTAATCCCGTTGTATGGATCAATCTTTAACTGTTGCGACAACTTTAAGTTAACTCTAACTTGAATACTCAAACTAGCTATTACAATTGCTTCTAGAAAAAGCTAAAAAGTACAATATGAAAACACCTACTATAATTGAACTAGAATTAAAGGACATATAAAACTCTTTATGGAGCTGGTTCTTCAATCTGGCTCATGTAGCTTCCGGTTTGCACACTTGAATCACACACGAACTGCTTGCAAAAAGCCTTGCTAATTTTCTCTCAATTCACGTTTAACTTCTGCGTTTTTGTGCAGCACTGTAATGTGAGAACATCCTGCAATTTATAGAGTTAGTAGATAAGAAATAACTAGAGTTCTGATGCAACTCTTCCTTGGTGGAAGAGTTCTAGTTGATTTCAACTTCTAACTCCTTCCCAATCTTGGATAGTGTTCTCTTTGATTAAGGACTCTTTCTCCTTATCAATTATGCAACCTTTTTGATCAGGATATATTGAATATACCAAGTTAAGCTTATCTTCTTCACGTGTAACCCACATGCTCGAATCTGATAGACCTGGGGGATGGACCTGGTTCATCATGATTTCCTTTGTCAGTCTTCACAACTAACCTTTACTTGGGCCAACAAGGATCCTAGGGAACACTAGAGGAATGAGGCTTGGAGGAAGAGACAACAATGGTTGTGACAGTCGTTCTTCAAGTAATTGAGCTCGAAGTCTATCATTTTCCTTTGTCAGTCATGCAACTTCCTCATTGATAGAATCAGGTCCTTTAGCTGCTTGACTGAGCTGAGTTTCCTGTATGGCATTTCGATCCCACAGCCTTCTTATTTTCTCAGAAGCTACATTTTGAGCGTTGACAAGCTGAAAAATGGTCGAGATGCTTCCACCAAATCTTTCTATACATTCATATTCTTCTAGAGTGGTCTTAGAGAAGGTCTGTTTGCGCGTTCCCACTCTGGGATTCCCCAAGGGGACTTTATAGAATCTAAACACCTGAGTGAGTAGAAATACATAAGGTAACCCATGAATTTCACCCTTAAAATTTGCCACCTTCTACATATGATCTATCATGATTGCTGGCATGATTGGGACAAACTTATCAAGCGCTTCCATTAGGACCATATCTGGTTTTGTAGCAATAGAGCACCTCTTAGAGCGGGGTAAGAGCACTTTATTAACTAGTTCAAGGAGAAACTGGTACTCAGGAAGCAATACCTTCTTATGCACATGTTCCCTTGTTTAATAGTTTTTTCTTTCATGATAGCTCTCCGAAAGTTTACTCCACAAACACCCTTAACTGAGGACACACCTTCACAAGGAATTTTGAGAACCTTTCCCAACGTTGAAGTGTTGAGTACAATGTATACTCCATTTACGAGCGCACAAATGTGATCCCCCTCAACAATGAAAAGAGATGCGTAAAAAGTTTGTACTGCATCTTCGTACAACAGAGGCATGCACTCTTCAAACAAGTGTTTCCATTGTTGAAATTTCACAATCTTTAGAATTTTTCACATGCCTGCCCTCTCTGAAATTGCTGGATCAAATGTACTACCCCACAACACTTTCTGAGTTCTTAATCTCTGCTGCCAAAGACCACCATCACAGGTTATGGACCTTATTGAACCAGGTTCCTTAACAGTTTCCCTTTTTTGTTTACTAAACCATTCAGCAGACTTTCCTTTCTAGCTTGCCATCCCCATAATATTGTCCCTAGACACGGCTAACTCAGTTTGACTCCGTTTAGACTTGCTGATGTACTTCATGGATGACCCTTTCTATTCCTCAATAGTTTCATCAGAGGCCTTTTCCATAGACTGTTGAGCTGTCATAGATTGTTGTACTAAGGAACCAGGTTCCCTAGAAGCAAATTTGTCTATCCGATTTACTCACACACTCTTGATGAAATCCCTTGGATTTATTTTCCTTTTTTTCCTTGTCTTGTCACTCCTCTTACTTTTCTGCAATGAGGATTCAAAATTCTCTTGCTGTAGTTACCTCATAGTGGGTGATTTGGAGGAAAACTCTAAGAGCTTGGAGTGAATAGGAGATACAGGAGTGAGTTTGCATGGAAGAGAATTAGGTTCATCAGAAGGCTCTTTTGAAAATATCTCATGAGCCAAGGACTCGAGGAGTGTTGTGGTTCTTACATCTCCTAGGAATGGAATTTCTTCCCCCTGGTACTTAGACGAGAGATATGCTCCTTCATTAATTAGACTCTCAGTAGCTATAGCCATGATGTTATGAGTTGCTTCCTTTTCTGGTGACTCCTTGAGAGTCACTAAGTCTAACATAGAGGAGTTCAAATACTGGTCAGGATCATCCTCAGGGGCTTCTAACACTTAAGGAATAAAATCTCCTATTTGTTCTTTGATGAGATCATAGGATTGGCTAGACATAGGTTTCTCAAAATGATGGTAAACATAGTTTATCAGAAATGGAAAAACTATAGGAGTAGAGGAGGAGCCGGGAGTGGGTAAGGTGTAGAAGGCATGAAATAATGACGCTCTGGGGATGATTTCAAGGATAATAATGAAGTGGGAGCGGTGCTAATGGTGGGAGAATGAGACGACCGTTCGATCGCCATTATATGAGTACTTGGTAGACGAGTAGGTAGACAAAGAGAGAGATGAGGAGAAGATCCTAGCTATACAATGAAGATGAAGGTTCATTACTTGCCATGAGAGAGAAAGAAAGTTTTATTTGAAGAAGGGCTAAAGGTGAGTGGAGAGCGAAACAGGTTTTGAATAGTTCTGAAAATAGCAGTAGTTTGTGGGGAAGTGTTACCGTGTACAGGGGATGAAAGGATTTGAAAGACAAGACATGACACGCAGATGTTGAAAAGTCGGATAATGTGGCAGTTGAGTTAATTTTGTTAAAAAAATTTGTTTTGGGAGTGCATACAAAATTACGCACATTACTATTAACCTGAGGTACAAGAACCTGATACTAGAACAATTTTTGTAAAAGGTTTTAGCAGCTCCTCTCTCGTAGTTCATAATTGTACCTTTAGCTTCTATGATCGCCATGCATGTTTACCTGCAACGGTATTGATGTGAGTTAGGCTTGGTCAGAAAACACTTTAGCTACCTTTACTTGGTGTTGTCTTACTTAGCCAACTGATGGAGGATCAGGTTCTTCATTAAACTTTTGTAACCCCATCTTCCCATTGATTGATCCAGAGTATTCTCTACTCAAGGCTTTGATGCAGATATCCGAAATTTGGTCTTCTGTTCTGCAATACTTTCCATAGATCAATCCCTTCTTCATTTTGACCATTAGAAGATGATCTCTCCCTTTAATGTGCCTGATCCTCTTGTTTTTGAAATTCTTCTTTAGTTGTTGATGAGGCCATCGATTTTTGCTTCATTGTCTCCCAAAGGATGATGCATGAATCATGACAAGTGAACCGTTCCAAAAGTGCTTGAAAAACCTGCATAGTTAATATCATCATACCCAACAGGATTAAAAGTACTGTCACCTGAGGGGTAACACATGACCATTTCTTGAGTTCCTCTAAGGTATTTCAAACTTTTGTGGGCAGCCTTCAAGTAGGATTCCTGCGGACGTACACTTTGGATTCTATTCTAGAGTAGAGATAAAGATGAAAAAAAATACATGCTTATCTAACTCTAGAATAAAAGAGAGTGATTGATGCCGGCGCCCCCTTTTTCTTGCAAAATCGGGTTTACGATATTTGGGAGGACAATTCTATTCCCTTTTGGGACTTGGATTTTTGGAATCGAAGAGTTGCCACCTAATGATTAAGTTCATTAGGACACTAAGGGTTTTTGAGTTGGAAAACCAGAGTTTGGGTAAGGTTTAGAAATTATCTCGAAGGGAAGGTGTTAGGCACCCCTCAAGATCCACTAGTGTGGTTCCCGGCCATGCTATATTGTAACTTCATGTAATCAAACAAACGATCTAAGATTCAAATATATGACATTGAAAATAAGCAAAAATAAACTTTGAAGATAAGTAGGGAAGGCAGATATTTATGAAAAGATTTGAATAGTTTTACAAAAGGAGATGAAAACAAACAAAGGGAAAAGGGGGTCCTATGTTTATGATTAACATGGATCATTAATGCAATACTATGTAATTGCTCCTTAGAAAAGGGGATACATAAGATATTAGCGCATCAGTCATCATCTACATATTCTACCCTTCCCACCCCGTAAAGGTTACTAAACGCGTGTGTTGGTCACGAATACTTAGCGCGTGCTATTACCCGCCTCGTCTTATAAGTCCCGGAGGGTATTTAGGACCACTATTTCTATGTGGTAGGAAATAAGTTGAACCCTTAAGTTTAAAGGCAAAAATACTAGGCAACATACATAACAAATAGGACTGCGCAAAAAGGGAGCATACAAAATCAAATAAAGGCTCACAGATCCCTTCTCAAACGGATTCATGATTAGCACGCCTTAAACACATTCAAGATCTCAAAAATAGGAGTTTTTTACAAAAGGAATAGGTAACAGTAGTTAAAGCGTGGTTTTAAAAAAAATGAAGTAGCAACAGTAATTCCAGGACAAGTAAGTAGCACGATTCTGGGCAGAGGTTGATAGCCCAGTGATTTGAAAACATAAAAATTAGAAATTCGGTAAGAATAAGTAGGGGCACTATTTCAAGATCGTTTCTAGATGGAGTAGAGTTTTTAAGAAAACAGAGTGAACTTCAGAGAATCAAAGTAGGAATGGGAACGACAGAGTTGAAATTTAAAGAAGTTGGTTGGTCCTAAACACAATTAATCAATTCTTATTGGGCCTAAAGTTTGTCTAGGCGTCGTATACATTGACTGATTATTTCAAGGAATGAACACGTATATTGGATTCTAATTTTTTTCTTAAAGGTACGCGTGATAAGGTATTTGCTTAAAACGTTTCAAACTACTTAGCCATATTTTAGCAAAGTTATTATACTAACATGAATTAACTACCGCAATCTGAGTAAGAGGTCCTAAGAACAGGATATCTAATGCACATAGGAGTACCTAAAACATGGTTTCTAACATGCCAATGCAGTAGTGATAGTTTATTTGGTTTGTTATAATTTTTTGCTTGTTATTAACTGATCGTGGTTACAAGATGAGCATAATGATAGGCTGAAAGCAAAGAACCTAAAGCAGGATCTCTAATGAGTGAGATGCATGTCCTATACAGGTTATCTAATGCCTAGATAAGTAAATAAAAATCTTATAAGCATGTTTTCTACCCATTATTTATACTAAGCATGCATAACCCTCCCCCATATTTACGATTCAACCCCAATTGTTCATTTACAAATTATTACAAACTAATAGTATCTGAATTACAGTAATAAAGAACAAAAATTAAGAAGTTATTCTATAGGGAGCCTTCAATCAGGCCCAGTCTTCCAAACTCAACCCCTTCGAGTTTCACAGCCTTAGCTATGGTCTAGGTGCGACAAAGCTCCCTAGGGCCCCATTGGTTCCCTGGACAATACCAGCACCTAAACGCTTAGAAGAATGCAAGACAGGTGCAGTGGAATACCATCCTTATGTGTCAAAGTTCGGTGAGTACTCAGAGGTACCCAAAGCAATGCTCACACGAAAAGGGCAGAACCAATTCTCTAATAGTAGTGTGAAGTGCAGGAAGAAGTAGTTTAAAAGAGTCTTCAAAAACTAGGGATTTATTTTTAAAAGAAAATAGCAGAATAGTTCAACTATACATGATTGCATACAAAGATCATGGGAAAGGGAACCGATAGATCACACAATGCTAGAAGAGGTACCGAGATTTTAATGACTACAAAAAATCAGAAGATTCAGGTGACCAGGAATGGTCAAACTTAGACATGATACTTAGACAATAACAGGGGGACAATTATGACATTTAAGATAAACACCAGTAGAAGCATGTAAATCAACAAACGACATACAAAGTTCTAGGGATTAGGGGAACTGGGAAATGGTAACGTTTAGGGATGCTAATGTATAGCAATAGGATGCAGGCATAGAAAGTAAAAGTTAGGGATGGACAATGTCATATTACTCACTTAGCATGCAAATCAGAAGAAATGGTAAAGTACTAAAACAAAAAAAATCAATTGCACATTGAGTAGGAGATGCATAAGTAGAAAAAAATCAGAAAGATAATGAACTGAAACAAAAGTAAACATATTGGTTGGAGACTTGAAGATTAATTAGGACATACCAGTAAAAGAGCAAGAGCAGGATGCAAAGACAAAGTAGTAACAAAATATTGGCCTTGGCTTTCAGCCGGCCAATAATAAGAAAGAGAAGAGAACATCAATAGAACAAAAGAGCAAGAGAAAGAAAATGGTGGATTGAGAGTATTCAGTGGTGTGGTTTTTTCGTGTGAAAGACTTAGGGTATTTATAGTTGAAAGTAGGTGATAAAAAATAAGGTAAAAATCACAAAAGTATGTTAATTTAAGAACTCAAAATCAATCAATTAGACAATCATGGAAGTACTCCCTTTAGTTAAGGGAATCAAAATCAAACGAAAAGATTCAGCACCATATAAGGCAAGAAGAAAAATCAGTGCAGGATTAAAAAAGGAATGAGTCGAGGTTCAGTATGCATATAGTAGTCAATTAGGACCAAATTCAGGAAAATTCCAATTAAGGAAAGGTAATTATAACAAGTTACCATAGCAAATAAGGTAACAAAATCAGCTAATTTAAACAGGCGAGTAGAATTCTAGGGCTTTGAAAGAAAGTTTTTCAATTACCAACAATCAAGGAAAATCAGAATCAATCATGCGAAGTCATGATTCTGCATTCTCAACATATAAATAGAGGTGAATGAATGAGAGTAACAAACAAAATTATCCATATAGACAGAAAGGAACAAGAGATGAACAAACACAATCATTCAGAGATGGTGAAAAATAGGCTAAGATTCAACAGGATATATTCGAAGCATGTTGACCATGACACATTAACAAAAATCAGATAAATAGGCTAGCAGACAGAACAAAAGCAAGGAAAATCAGGCTAACACACATAATCAAAACGAAGAAACATGCTAACACATAGAGACAAGGCAAGGAAAATCAAGCTGACACACATAATCAAAGCAAAGAAACATGCCAACATATAGAACTAGAGTAAAGTAATCATGCCAACACACATAACCAAAACGAAGAAAAATCTTTAAAATTAAGGTTTTTAGCAGAGTCAAGCTAAAAATAGTAGGAGAAAAAATCGGTTAGAATAAACAAGGAAAAGGTTTAATCATAAAGAAATCGGTTGAAACATGCGTAAAAGAACTCCAAGAAACCTTAGTTTTTCAAAGAGAGTGAAAATGGTTCAAAGTAGAGGATCTTTTAGAAGAAGCTTTGGATAAGCACATCATAGAAGAAAACATGCTTACAGCATGAAAATAACACCGTTTTGAGAGATTCAAGGGAGAGTTAGGGTTTCAAAAAGGAAACCTTAATAGAAGTTGAAAGAACCAGTTGAAACTTCACTGACCGTGACATATAGGGTGTGATTTCACCTAAAATCACACCGTAGAACCCATAAGTAGCAGAACCTTGAGCCCTAGGTCCAAATCAACATGGCCCAGAATCCTCAAAGGTCCTAGAGACATTGAGCAAGGCGATGACGGGCCCATCGGAGACTTGGGGTTAAAAGGAGGCGGTCGGAGATGGTCGGAAACAGACCAGGCAAAGCTTTCAGTGACTGACACTCATGGTGGAGGCTACTGGGGTCTCAAGAATAGAGGGAATCAGTGGGCTCGGGTTTCATGGCAGCTGATGGTCGAAAGGGGTGAGACTGGAGGTGGCGGAGAGACGGTCGAGGCCATCGGAGAAGAGAGAACTAGAAGGTTCTAAAAAGAATGGGGAGAGGAAAAGACGAGATAGAGAGAGAGAGAGGTTGTCTCGAAGAATGAGGGGTCGAAGGGGGGGTAATTAGATTTCATTTATGAAAAATAACCTGGGCTCATATTAAATCGGGGTTGGGCCGGGTTATATTAGGGATTGGGCTGGGCGAGTTTAATTGAGTATTGGGCTAGTTAAAATCTAATAGGGGTGTGTCCAAATTGGCTAAAATTGAAATAGTAAAGGATTGTTTGTTAAATAGCCAATTTTTCCTCTTTTATTATTTTGTAAAATAGTTAAAAAGATTTTAAAACAAATTAAAAAGTACTGCACTAATTAATAACGTATAAATATTAATTTAAAAATATCAAAGATGATTTTATAATTGTTAATTATAAAATAGGCTATAATTGCAATTATATACAATTTAGCTTAAAAATACCAAGCAAATTTGTAAAAAATATGCAAAAATTACCTTAATTATATATTGATGTAAATATAAGAATGAAAATAAATTATTCACCAAAATGCTAGTTTGGGAATAATTATTAAATTTTGTACTTATTAAAATAGACAATAAATTGATTTTTAAAATCTTTAAAAATAAGGGAAAAATACCAAAAACTTTTGGGCATGCGTATTGTTACGCGGCGCCTTCCTGAGATTCCTTGAAAGGGCAACGTAAGGCTACGAAACTGATGTCAGTGCAGTTGCTGTCCGCCAACTGAGGTCCCCTCCGTGCGCTAGACTAGATCGTCAGTGCCGCACGGGAAAACCAATGTCAAGAGCAATTGAGAGACCAAAAATGAGAATTGAGAATGAAAGAAAGCTTGATTGCATTAATGAAAGCTATTACAAAAAGCAAGGCGGTGTAGAGGGGGAGAGACACCAGTACAGAGAATTGTTGCTTGCTAGAAAGTTTTGATTGCTTGATCCCCCCCTAATAATGTTTAAAAAAAATAATCCAAAGCTACAAGACTAGACTTGAATAAACTAGAGAAACATAATGGAAGTACTTGAAATAAAACTACTCTATATTTACAATGGAAAGGACTTAGTTTTCTACAAGGCAGAAACAGGTCCATTGTCAGCAGCAGCGTCTTTGGCATCACGGTCGGCGCGCGCAGCATAGTCTGCGCGTGCGGCATTGTTGGAATCTGCCTGCGGCTGGGCGCTGGCAAGGGATATCAGTTGGGCTACACAAGCACCTGCGCGCTTGTCACTTGGCGCGGCCAAGACCACAGGGCCGTCTGTGGCGCTAGGCGTTGAGAGGCTTGCTAGGACGCCATGGGGCGCGCCCAAGGGGTCATGGGGCATGGCTAGAAAGCCGCCCATGACATTCTCCCCCACCTGAGTTGGTGACGTCCTCGGCGCCTTACTAGCAAAATAATCTTCAATGAGGCTCTTGTAGGCTTTGAGGTTTGTCCCCCTCTCTCAAGTATTCTCTTATGCATCACAGCCCTGCCATTTCACCAAGAATTCTTGGTGATCTTTCCTTAAAGCATGAATCACTCTGTCATCAAGGATAGCTTCAGCATGCCTTTTTCCGGTTGAATTGGGATCCCGAATACTGGGTATTGTAAGCTGGCTCCTTGAAGGATCTTCTGTGTCTTCTCGAAAGGGTTTCAGAAGACTGACATGGAAGACAGGATGAATTTTCCACCAAGCTGGGGTATCCACCCGGTATGCAACTTTCCCAATGCGCCTCTCAATGGACAAGGGTCCAATATATTTTTGCAATAGGCGCGGGTCATGGACTCCCGCAAATAAGTACCGCTTTGGGATCTTGACCATCACCTTGTCTCCTACTTGATATTCAACAAAGCGACGCTTTTGATCAGCATGCCTCTTCATCCGCTTTTGGGCTTTGACAAGATAGCTCCGCACTATCTCCAGGTTCCGCTTCCATTCTTTTGAGAAGCTAGCCGCTCGAGGAGACTTAGCCATGTTTGGTGCATTCACCGTGTGTGGGAGTAGAGGTTGTTGTCCGGTAACAATTTCAAAAGCGCTTTTGTTTGTACTAGAGCTCTTTTGTGAATTGAAACACAGCTGAGCAGCATCTAGAAGCTTCACCCAATTCTTCTGCGATCCGGTTACAAAGTGGCGGAGATATTCCTCCAACATACCATTGAACCGCTCCGTCTGGCCATCAGATTGCGGGTGGAAACTTGAGCTGTGACTCAATTTTGACCCAAGGCACTTGAAAAGTTGGGTCCAGAAGTTGCTGGTGAAGCGTGAGTCACGATCACTAACAATATCTTTGGGTAGACCCCAATATTTGACGACATGAGAGAAGAAGAGTCGAGCTGTCTCTTCTGCTGACATATATTGTGGGGCTGCAATAAAGGTGGCATACTTGGAAAACCGGTCTACCACGACCAAGATAGTTGTGAGATCTCCGACCTTGGGTAATCCGGTGATGAAATCCAGAGAAACACTTTCCCAAGGTCTCTTTGGGGCAGCTAGTGGTTCCAAGAGTCCCGCTTGTCCTTCTGGCATACTAGACAAGTCTTCACATACTGAGTGACATCATCGGCCATTTGAGGCCAATAATAAGCACGGCGAAGTAGTGCCATGGTGCGTTCTTCACCAGGATGGCCAGCCCACAGAGTATCATGACATTCTGCAAGAAGAGTCCTCCGCAGATCTCCTCCTTTCGGAACATAAAGCCGGTTCCCTTTGACTTTCAGGAAACCTGGCGAGTCTTGCCCTGTGCTACCAAATCAACCAAATACTGAGCAGTGGGATCTTTAGTGAGTAGATCCTGTATTTGGTCCTTGATGGAGGTGGCTACTTCGCTCCCCCTTAGGGTGGCGAGTAGGCACACCGATGCTAGGTCAGCTCTTCGACTGAGTGCATCAGCAACATGGTTGGTCTTTCCACTGCGATACTCCAAGTTGAAGTGGAATTCCGCTAGTAGTTCTTGCCACCTGGCCTGTCGACCGTTCAACTTTGGCTGGGTCATGAAATGACTGACCGCTGTGTTGTCTGTCTTGACCACGAACGGGGTTCCCAGCAGATAGTGCCTCCATAGGCGTAAGCAATGTACGACGGCCAATAATTCTTTCTCATGGGCGGCATAGCGCCGCTCTGCATCTTTTAGCTTCCGACTCTCGTATGCTACGGGGTGCCCTTCTTGCATCAAGACTCCACCAAGAGCATAGTCGGATGCATCTGTTTGTACCTCGAAAGGCTTGGCCAAATCAGGGAGAGCCAAGACGGGACTACTAGACATAGCCGCCTTTAATGCGTTGAAGGCCTCCGCTCTCTTTGGTCCCCAATCCCAAGGTGTGACCTTCTTGAGGAGTTCTGTCAATGGCACAGCGATAAGGGAGTAGTTCTTCACAAACCGCCGGTAGAAGTTGCATAGGCCAAGGAACGCCCTCAAGGCATGGACATCCTTTGGTGGCGGCCAGTCTATGATGGCCTGAATCTTCTGTTGGTCCATCTTGATGCGTCCTTCCTCAATGACATGTCCGAGGAAGTCAATTTGCTTCTGAGCAAAGGAGCATTTGGACAGCTTGGCATATAGTTCATGTTCCTGCAACCGAGCTAGGACCTTTCGCAAGTGTACTAGGTGTTCTTCCAATGTTTGGCTATATACCACAATGACATCCAAGTAGACTACCACAAATTCGTCAATGTACTCTCGGAAGACTTGGTTCATCAGGGTGCAAAATGTGGCCGGAGCATTAGTCAAGCCGAACGGCATGACCATGAAGTCGTACGACCCATATCTCGTTACACAAGTCGTCTTGTGCTCGTCGCCCTCCGCGATCCGAACTTGCCAATAGCCTGTCTTGAGGTCTATCTTAGTGAACACCGCTGCACCACCCAGTCTATCGAACAAGTCTGCCATCAAAGGAATAGGGTACTTATTCTTCACTGTGATTTTGTTTAAAGCTCGATAGTCCACACACAGTCGCAGGCTGCCATCATGCTTCTTTTGGAATAGAACAGGGGACCCATATAGGGACTTTGAAGGTACAATAATCCCTGTATCTAGCATTTCCGTCAACTGTCTCCGAAGCTCGGTGAGTTCGGGTTGTGACATTCTGTAGGGCGCCCGGGCAGGTGGCTTCGCGCCCGGCACCAACTCAATTTCATGGTCCACAGTGCGCCTAGGCGGGAGCCGCTTTGGCATGTCTTGTGGCATGACATCTTCAAACTCCAGTAGTAACTCCTTCACGGGTTCAGGAATGGCACCCGATGAGCGCTCTATATCTTCTATGCAGAGGGTTTCCAGGAACGTAGGCTCATTCTTTTTGACCCCTTTCTTCAGCTGCAAGGCCGAGATATTCTCAACGGCCATCTTCATGGGAAGACACGGGATAATGCAGGGCTTGGCCCTATTGGTTCCCATCATCAGTAGCATGTCTGCAAATGGTACAGGCATGGTGTTTGTTTGCCTTAGGAATTCTAGTCCAACAATCATCTCAAAGTCGTCTATGATCACCACTCACAGGTTGAACTTTCCTTCGTAGGGCCCAAGCTTCACTGGTACCTCTTTGGCTATTCCACCCACTGGCTGGGGAGGTGAGTTGATAGCCTTGACACTGCCTTTGCCTTTCCCTACAACCAATCCAAGGCGCTCCACCTGAGTCAATGCCAAGTAGTTATGGGTGGCACCCGTGTCTATCATAGCCTGGATAGGCTTGCCATTCACCTTCATCTCGATGAACATTAAGGTCCTCTCCTGTTTAGGAGGAGTCTTTTCATTCGCCTTCTTTTTCCCTTTCTTCATGACTGGATATGGGTCCTTTTTCTTGCGGATACCAGAACTGGTCTCCGCTAATGCCTCAGAGATGGAACCTACAATTGCATTGAAGGCACCTAGTGGTTCAGTCTGGTCCGCATCGTCTGAGTCGTCATCCGTCCCATCATCAATAGCTTGATGGGCATTTATCTGTGCATGTGGGCACTCATTGTTTCAATATGGTCCGCCGCAATGACGGCATCCTGAAGGGGGTTTCCTCCCCCTGTCATTGTTGTTTGAAGTGGCACTGTTGCTACTGGAGGAAGGAGCTCTAGATTTGTTTGAGTTTCGATCTCCCCCACTTTTGCTTGGACCACCATTGCTAGGCTGTCCCCCTTTGAAACTTGTTCGGGCAAGCGGCTGAGGCCTGTCCTTCCGAGCTTCCATTTGATAGTCCCCAAGACATTCAGCTATTTGGATTGCCTTGGGAAGGGTATCTACTCTTTGTCTCTGTAGCTCCACGCAAGCATAAGGTTTCAACCCTTCCATGAAAGTAAAGAGTTTGTCCTTGTTACCCATGTCGCGTATGCTTAGCATGAGTGCGGAGAATTCTCGCACGCAGTCCCGCACTTATTTTGTCTGGCGGAGCTCCCGTAGTTTTCTCCTTGCATTGTATTCAACATTCTCGGGGAAGAACTGCAGGCGAATAGTTGCCTTCAGTTCTACCCATGTCTCGAGGGCATCTTCGCCGGCCTTGATGGCTTCGTAGTTCACCCGCCACCAAAGTTTAGCATCACCCTGAAGATACATGGCAGCAGTGGCTACCTTCTTAACTTCCTCCATATCCCCAATAGCATCAAAATACTGTTCGACATCAAAGATGAAGTTTTCCACTTCCTTGGCATTCCTAGCTCCACTGCATTGCTTTGGCTCAGGAAATTTCAGTTTCTTTGTTGCGGAAGCGGAATTCACAGCACCTCCAATTTGGTTTCCACCTCCTCGGAGTAGGCCTTGTAAAGCAGCATTGACAACATTGAGTTGGTCTGTCAATTTGTCAATAGTTTGTTGCATGGCAGTCACCTTTTCTGCCTCTTGTGCCCTATGGGCTAAATCCTCGGTGCGCTCTTGTTGGAGCCCTTCGAATTTCTCAAAAATTTTGGCTGCCTCTGTGGCTGCCATCTGTCTATCTCCCTCGGAGTCGCGACTGATGTTTTCAATGTCAACTTCGACCTGAGTCACCCTGCGGTCCAGGTCATCCAACCTTTGCAGTAGGCTAGTTCTTAGTCAGGCACCATATCCATAATAGACTGCAACGCCTCAATCGTCCCTTCGATAGCCGCAATGCGGTCTAAATAATTCACCATGGTCAAAAATGGTGGTGTAATGTAAATGCGTTCCCTCGTCCGATGTCGAGCCTAGGCTCTAATACCAACTGTTACGCGGCGCCTTCCTGAGATTCCTTGGAAGGGCAACATAAGGCTAATCAACTGATGTCAGTGCAGTTGTTGTCCGCCAACTGAGGTCCCCTCTGTGCGTTAGACTAGATCGTCAGTGCCGCACGGGAAAACCAATGTCAAGAGCAATTGAGAGAACAGAAATGAGAATTGAGAATGAAAGAAAGCTTGATTGCGTTAATGAAAGCTATTACAAAAAGCAAGGCGGTGTCGAGGGGGAGAGACACCAGTACAGAGAATTGTTGCTTGCTAGAAAGTTTTGATTGCTTGATCCCCCCTAATAATGCTTAAAAAAAATAATCCAAAGCTACACGACTAGACTTGACTAAGCTAGGGAAACATAATGGAAGTACTTGAAATAAAACTACTCTATATTTACAATGGAAAGGACTTAGTTTTCTACAAAGCAGAAACAGGTCCGTTGTCAGCAGCAGCGTCTTTGGCATCACGGTCGGCGCGTGCAGCATAGTCTGCATGCGGGGCATTGTTGGAATCTGCCTGCGGCTGGGCGCTAGCGAGGGATATCAGTGGGGTGACAGAGGCACCTGCTCGCTTGTCACTTGGTGCGGCCAAGACCACGGGGCCGTCCGTGGTGCTAGGCGTTGAGAGGCTTTCTAGGATGCCATGGGGCGCGCCCAAGGGTTTATGGGGCATGGCTGGAAAGCCACTCATGACATTATATATGTATGTACATGCTATTTTGAGAATATTTTGAGTATATAAAAATACATAGGAAAAAATTGGATGTCAACAGTTGCCCCTCTTTACCCGAGAAGGATGAAAGAGTTGTCGGGTAAAGATATGATGGCCAATTTTGAGCGAAAGAAATGATTTGAAAGATTTTGACCGAGCTCTGGCCCCTGAGCTGCCTACATATCCGTGGTCTTATATGAATCATGTCATAGGTAGTTTCGATGGATGTTTTGAAAAGGACGGATGTGATGTTTAGGTTGGGAGGGATGGTGAGGGACTAATAGTCTGTTGGAACCAGAGCAGGATCGCTCCTACTGTGATGGCCATAGCTAACCGGTGTACCTGCAAATAAGTAATACGAACATATATTGTGCAGAAATTAAAACATGATGCAGGTTCCCATTGGACCGTGAATGTTGTCATTGGACGGTTAGGATGACGACCTCGGACCATGACATCCTAGGCCATGAAGCGTATAATAAAGGATTCACATGTTATGAAATGATGTTCTCGGGTTATGATAATGATTCCTCTGAACCATGATGCATTCGAATAATGATATGCAAAAGACAAAAGTGGGGTCCTTAGGCCATGGCATGGTGTTCTCGGGCTATGAGAATGGTGCCTCCGAACAATGACGCCTTTGGACAATTTGGCGATCTTTCAGCCCATGAAATGTAGGATTTGGCGATGTTTCAGCCGATGTAAAGTATAAATATAAATGGCGATCTTTTAACACATGAAATGCAGGATTTGGCGATGTTTCAGCCGATGTTAAGTATAAATATAAATGGCGATCTTTCAGCCATGTAAAGGTTTAAATAAAGTTGGCGACATTTGAGTAGATGTAAAGATTTAAATAAAGTCGGTGATATTTCAGTCATTCAGGATTTAAATAAAGTTGGCGATCTTTCAGCCATGCAGGATTTAAATAAAGTTGGCAATCTTTCAGCCATACAAGATTTAAATAAAGTTGGCGATATTCCAACCGATGTAAAGGCTTAAATAAAGTTGGCGATATTTTAGCCATGCAGGTGGAGACAATGCTTAGTCTCGAAAGGCAGAAAGGTAGCCTTATGCAATGCGAGAAAATGCAGATGGAAATAGAGCTTAGTCTCGGAAGGCAGAAAGGTAACCTTATGTAATGCGAGAAAATGCAGATGGAGACAATGCTTAGTCTCAGAAGGCTGAAAGGTAGCCTTATGCAATGCGAGAAAATGCAGAGGAGATAGAGCTTAGTCTTGGAAGGCAGAAAGGTAGCCTTATGCAATGCAAGGAAAATACAGATGAAGACAATGCTTAGTCTCGGAAGGCAGAAAGGTAGTCTTATGCAATGCAAGAAAATGCAGATGAAGACAATGCTTAGTATCGGAAGGCAGAAAGGTAGCCTTATGCAATGCAACAAATAAAGGTGAAGAGTAATGAAATCTCTTAGCCGATGGACGATAGCTGATAGTTGATTGCGTCATTGTGGTTGTTGGGGATGTCATGTGTGGATAGCACTTGTAAGTAAGCGATGATTCTAAGAGTTGTATTCCTGCAAAATCTGAGTATCTAATCATATCTGATGGTTTTATGTCTTGGGGTGCCTGCATTCAAAGAAAAATCATGAGTTTTGTAAGGGGGGAGATTAGTTTGTTTTTCCGTGGACTTCGCTTGTCTTATTCGGCTCTTGTGTTTATTGGGGTAGCGTCGCTAAAAAAAGCAATTTTGATAGTAGTCATGTATGGTGTAAGTAAAAAATATGATGTAGCTACATAATTTAAAATGATTTTCTTTTTAGATGAACCGAAGACTGCGATGCGGTTCAAGACATTGCGACCTCTTTTGCTCTGGAATTTTGAAGTTCCTCCTCAATATTCTGCCCTAGTTTACTGGGTTGATGCCTCTAATGGCTGCGTGCGACGAATGGCTGAGAGTCAATTTCAGAATTTTGAGGGTCCTCCTCAAAATTCTGCCCCAATTTCCAATATCGGGGGAAATAAAAATTTTATTGAATTGTGACCGAACCCATAGGGAAGCCTACGTATTCCGTCTTAAATGAGAATCAGATCAGTTGTAGTTCAAATTACATCATAGGGTAATCATAATGATTACGCGTAATAACGCTTGACTGCATCTGAATTAATTGGCTTTGGCTAGACTTCTCCATCCATTTCTGCGAATATGAAGGCTCCTCCTGTTAGGACCCGGTGAATAATGTACGGGCCAGGCCAATTAGGAGAGAACTTCCCCTTGGCTTCATCTTGATGCGGGAATATTTTGTTCAACACCAGCTGCCTCGGTGTGAATTGTCTCAGCTTGACTCTTTTGTTGAAGGCCCTAGACATTCTGTTCTGATACAATTTACCATGGCAAACTGCATTCATCCTCTTTCCATCTACAAGGGCTAACTGCTCGTAGCGACTCTTTACCTATTCTGCATCTTCAAGATCTGCTTCCTGTATAAACCTCAGGGAGGTAATCTCTACTTCGGCGGGAATGACTACCTCGGTAGCATAAACCAACATATAGGGAGTCACCCCGGTTGATGTGCGGACTGTGGTGCGGTATCCCAATAAAGAAAATGAGAGATTTTCGTGCCGCTGCTTGTGTTTCTCTATCATTTTCCTTAGTATCTTCTTGATGTTCTTATTGTCCACTTCTACCGCTCCATACATCTGAGGTCTATAGGCTGTAGAATTCTCGTGCTTAATCTTGAAGGTTTCACACATTGCTTTCATTAGGTCGCTATTGAGATTGGAACCATTATCAGTAATGATTGACTCTGGGATGCCGAACCGACAAATGATACGGTCGCGGACAAATTCTGCCACAACCTTCTTGGTTACTGCCTTATATGATGCTGCTTCAACCCATTTGGTGAAATAATCAATGGCCACTAGAATGAACCTATGCCCGTTTGATGCGGCAGGCTCGATAGGTCCGATGACATCCATTCCCCAAGCGGCGAACGGCCATGGAGAGCTTATTACATTAAGCTCATTGGGAGGCACCTTTATCATATCCTCATGTATCTAACAGTGATGGCCTTTTTGGACATACTGGATGCAGTCCGTTTCTATAGTCATCCAAAAATAACTAGCTCGGAGTTTTTTCTTAGATAAGACAAAACCATTCATATGTTGGCCACAGGTCCCTGCATGAACTTCTTCCAACAACCTGGATGCTTCTTTTGATTCGACACACCTCAATAATCCCAAATCGGGAGTCCTCCTATACAGGACTCCTCCGCTGTGAAAGAAGTGATTGGATAACCTCTGCAGTGTGCGCTTCTGAGTAGCGTTTGCAAATTCCAGGTATTATCCTGTCGCCAGATATTCCTTAATGTCATGAAACCATGGTTTTCCGTCTGCTTCTTCCTCGACATGAGCACAGTAAGCTAGTTGATCCTGGATTTTTACCAGGATATGATCAATGAAGTTCTTATCTGGATGTTGAATCATGGATGATAGAGTGGCCAATGCATCGGCGAACTCATTCTGGACTTTGGGGACATGCTGGAATTCTGTCTTTGTGAACCTCTTCCTCAACTCTTGTACATGATGCAAATACGGGAGTATCTTGCAGTTCTTGGTTTCCCATTCTTCTCGGACCTGATGTATGAGCAAGTCTGAATCCCCGATCACTAGTAACTCCTGAATATTCATATTAATGGCCAGCCTGAGCCCTAAGATGAAGGCTTCGTACTCGGCCATGTTGTTGGTGCACGGGAACCTAGCTTGGCGAACACCGAATAATGCTGGCCAGTTTCTGATACCAGAACTGATCATATGCAACTCCTTTAAATTTTGTTGCTCCGTCGAAAACATCCTCCAACCATCATATGATTCTGTGATATCTTCTCCTATAAAAGAGACCTCTTCATCAGGAAAATACGTCTTTAGAGGCTATTATTCTACGTCCACGGGATTTTTGGCAAGATGATCTGCTAATGTCTGTCCTTTGATTGATTTTTGGGTTATATAGATAATATCAAATTCACTCAGCAGGATTTTCCACTTGGCTAGCTTACCCGTGGGCATGGGCTTCTGAAAGATATATTTCATCGGATCCATCTTTGATATGAGGTAAGTGGTATAGGCACAAAAATAATGCCTCAACTTCTGAGCTACTCATGTCAAAGCACAACAGTTGCATTCTAATAGAGAATATCGGGCCTCTTATGGAGTGAACTTCTTGTTGAGGTAGTAGATGGCTTGCTCTTTTCTCCCTGTTTTATCATGTCATCCCAAAACACAACTGAATGCCCCATCCAATACAACGAGAACTGGAGGCGTTGACAGGTATTCCTTGATTCTATTGAAGGCTTTCTGATAATCACTAGTCTATTTGGTGGCAGCATCTTTCTTCGACACCTTAAAGATGGGCTCACAAATGATAGTGGATTGAGCTATGAACCGGTTGATGTAGTAGAGTCTCCCCAAGATACTCATGACCTCTTTCTTGTTCTTTGGCGGTGGCAATTCTTGAATGGACTTAACCTTTTATTGATCCAGCTCTATTCCTCGGCGACTTACAATGAACCCAAGAAACTTTCCAGCAGGAACCCTGAATGCGCACTTAGCGGGATTCAGTTTCAGATTGTACCTCTTCAGTCCGTTGAAGAATTTCCTCAAATCCTCCATGTGGTCGGTGGCTCTCTTGGATTTGATGATGATGTCGTCTACATACACCTGGATCTCTTTGTGTATCATGTCATGAAAAATAGTAGTCATGGCCCTCATGTAGGTGGCCCCAATATTCTTTAATCCAAACGGCATCATCTTGTAACAATACATCTCCCACGACGTAATGAAAGACATTTTTCTCCGCGTCTTCTTCGTCCATCCATATCTGATGATATCCAGCAAAGCAAGCAACAAATGACTACATCTCATGCTTGGCACAGTTGTTAATCAGGATGTGTATGTTCGGTAAGGGGAAGTCGTCTTTCGGATTGGCCCGGTTAAAGTCCCGATAGTCGACACAGACTCTGACCTTCCCGTCCTTCTTCGGCACTAGCACAATGTTGGCTAACCATGTTGGATACTCCACAGCCCTAAGGACCTTGGCTTTGACTTGTTTGGTAATTTCTTCCTTGATCTTCAAACTCATTTCTGGCTTGAACTTCCTGAGCTTCTGCTTTACCGGCGGACATGTTGGATCTGTTGGCAGTTTGTGAGCTACAATAGATGTACTGAGACTGGTCATATCATCATACGACCAGGCAAATATGTCCTCATATTCTTTTAAGAATTCCGTGTACTCTTCCTTTTCTCACGGTGACAAGTGAACACTGATGTTGTTTCCTTGACATTCTCTGTATCCCCCAAGTTGATAACCTCAGTTTCATCCAAGTTAGACTTAGGCCTATTCTTAAAGTCCTCAACCTTTTTAACGACCTCTTCTGGTATATCATCCTCTTCTGAGTCTATATTCGTTTATTGCATTATCTCATCGCATGTCACATTCGTCGATTCATTAAGATAAGTAATAGTAATATTGTACAAATAAATTAAATGATAGAGAAAATAATAAGGGCGAGATTTATAATAAACTGAAATACTTTAATAAATTCCATAATTGTTTTGAACATCGGATCTCTTTTCGAAATTTAAAGAATATATGGAAAGGAAATCAACTAGTGAAAAAGTAAAAGATAATGTATAGTTCTTTGTTCAACCTTGCTACCCCGAAGCTTTCCGGGCCTTGGTGGTTCTGATGGACCAATTGTTGAGGCACGCTCCTAGGCTCACGGCTTGTATGAAAGGGCCTTCCTCCCCTTTCTCCTCGAAAATGACATGACAGTCCATATTGTCATCTTCCAAGAACAGATTCTTCATTGCCGCCAATGTTTCCTCTTCTTCTGACCCATATATGTTGTCTGCTGGCTGGAAAGTCTGCTCTAGGCGAGGTATCGGGTGCTCCAGTGGATAGTAAGGGCCACGCCATGGTGGCGACCAGTTCTTGAATTCTTCCTAAGTATATCCATACCCCAGCCTAAAGGTGGTGTCGTGTTGCTTTAGCTTGATAGGTTTAGTGATTCCCTGGAGGTTTTTGCCGAGTCCCCTACCAGGTTCATATTCACTCCAATTCAGTATACTTTCGATCTTATTATCCCACCACTTATCCTTGTCCACGATATTAACTCGCTCAATGTGATGGTAGGTTTCTCTGCTTATCTTCCTTCTTCCTCCGATTGCTGGGATGGTCTGGCGACTGTATATGGGATATCTACTTTTTCCATGAATAATCACCTCTTGGTGATTCCACTCGAACTTCACTTCCTGGTGCAGGGTTAATGCTACGGCTGCAGTGGTGTCGATCCAAGGTTATCCCAATAGTAAGTTATAAGATGTTGGGATGTCTATCACTTGAAAATCAACGTCGAACCAAGTCGGTCGCATTTGCAGACACAAACTGATTTCCCTAATAGTTGACCTTTGGGAACCATCAAAAGCTTTGACGTTGATGGCCCCATCCTTGATCTCATGTAGGCTCTTCCCCAATGTTATGAGAGTCGCCAATGGACAAATGTTGAGGCTGGACCCTCCGTTAATCAAAGTCCTGGTGATGAAATAGTCTTCATATTGCACAGTGATATGCAATGCTTTGTTGTGGCTTAGCCCTTCTGGGGGAAACTCATCCTCGTGGAAAGTAATTTTGTGACTCTCCAATACCTGTCCTACCATGTTTGCCATTTCTCCTCCAGTTATATTGTTAGGCACATATGCCTCACTCAGCACTTTTAATAAGGCATTTTTATGTGCGTCGGAGCTTTGTAGCAGGGCCAAGATGGAGATTTGGGCTGGTTTCTTGTTCAACTGATAGATGACTGAGTACTCCTTTGCTTGTATCTTTCTCCAGAGGTCATCAGGCCCGCTTTCAGTAACGATTAGTCATCCAGACATGCTTACTGGACTTAGCTAGATGTTCTGGAGTATAAACCCTGCCGGTTCTGGTTATGCCCTATGATGCAATTGCTTCTCCAGACCTAGTTTTCCCTTTCCTTCTCGCCTCGGCGATGTAATCCCAAGGAACGGTCTGTGTATGGAATGGTGTTATTGATGACATTGCTACATGAATGGGTACCCTCGTTTTGGGAGGTAACACAACAACTTCAAATGGTACAGGTGCCTTTGGAGACCCAAACTCAACCTTAATTGGCTCTGTCATCTTTGTAGAAAATGGTGTTTCAAACTCGAGTGGTACGGACATGTTCACTTCAGCATCCCTAGAGGGCTGGATCTGGACTAAATTGGATTAGGTATGACTGTTGGTTTCTTCGGCTCGTCACTTTCGACAATGAATTCGATCGACCCTTTGGGGTCCCAATCATCTTCTACCTCAATCACGTGAACGCCTCCACCCTTGTGGTCAGGCAGGGGATTGTTGCTAACATTAGTAGAATATTCCTTCGCCACGATGATCTTATTGTCAATTAAAGCTTGGATCTTATCTTTCATAGAGGGCATTCATCAATGGTATGCCCTTTCATGCAGGAATCGTATGTACAGGTTTTGTTCGGGTTGACTCATTGGAAATGATTTTCTGGAGTTTTGGCAAGGATTGGGGTGACGTAACCAGTAGCTTTGAGCCTTTCATACAGCTAGTCAATTGGTTCGGCGATGGTGGTGTATTGCTTGGGAGGTCTACGGTCGAAGTTAGGACGCGTTCTAGGGAAGTTTTGGCAGGTGGGAGGTGATTGATAATGAGAGGGCTGAGCATTATAGGCTTGCTAGATGTGTACGGGTTGGGAATATCATAGTGAGGCAGGTTGATCTGTGAGGGGTTGAGATGATTGGTAAGTAGGTGATGGAACTTGGTAAGAGGGAGGAGATGCTTGGTAATTAGGGGTAGGTTGATATAGAACTTGGGTAGGTTTTGTATTTTACTGGGGATTTTGTTCTCTGTGCAACTATCACGGCACTCGCATCCTTTTTCTTGGATGTGCCACCAGACTGTAGAACCTATTTGGTGGCCTAGAATGCCTCAAAGTTAGTGACCATACCACTTTTAATACTTTCCTCGATCCTTTTCCCTAGCTTGATGATATTGGAGAATTTCTAGCCTTCAATCAACATCAACCTCTTATAATACTGTAGGTCCTAAGCTCGGATGAAAAACCTGTTCATTTGTTCTTCTACTAAGGTCGTCCTGACTTTAGCAGCCTCTGATCTCCAACGAGTAGCATACTTGCGGAATGTCTCTGTAGATTTCTTCTTCAAATTCTGGATGTAGAATACATCTGGCACATTCTTCGCATTGAATCTGAACATATCTATGAATCGGACGCCATACCTACCCAACTTGTCCACTTCTTGGGGTCTTGGTTAATGTACCAAGATAGAGCAACACCATTCAAACTTCTTATAAAGAGCTTTATGCGAATCTTTTCATCTCTTCTGACTCCGACCAGCTTATCGTAGTATGTCCTCAAATGGACTTTGTGATACCTTGAGCCATCAAACATCTCGAACTTGGGAGGTTTGTACCCCTCGGGAAGTTCGACGTCTGGCTGAATGCAAAGGTCCTCATAATTCAACCCCTCGATACCTTTGATTCCTTCAACACCCTAGACTCGGCTAGTTAGTTTCTTGAGTTGTGCGGCCAGGTTCCTGATGAGAGAGTCTTTGTCATCAGACTCCGGTGTACTTGAAATAGGTTGAGTATATTGTGGCATGGTTTCCACATAGATGGGGGTATGGTGGGGATGATCATTTGTGGAGTTTAGTGGTTTGGTAATGAGTAGCAGGGTGTTGTTTGAAGTGTGACATGTGTTGCAGTTTTGATGGGGAGCGGGTTGTTTCTGTGGTTTCGAGATGTTCTGTGGAGGTGTAGGATTTTGAGCATTGTGAAATTTGACACCTGGGGTAGTGAGGGAAAATGATAAGTTTTCCAAGTTCCGAACTTGGTCCAGTTCTTCCTGAAATTTAAATAACTTCTGTTCAAGCTGGGTGATACTTTCTTTGGAAACCTGAATACCCTGAGGAACCTCTACCCTTTCAACTGCGTTCTCCTTCCTGATGTTGCTCAAGTCTTCCATTTTTGCTTTGTTCTTGTTTGTGATAGGATTAGGAGGAGGAGGAGGTGGAGGACCCTTAGATCTTGTAGAGTAGGATGATGATACCAGAGTACACGAACTAACATTTTGGGGAGGGTAAGAAAACAAAAAAGGTAACAAGTTAGTAAGGGTTATGTGAAAAATATTACAATATTTAAACACATAGCGTAAGAATATAAATCGTGTCCGAATTTGGGTGCCTCGTTGTGCCCGAGGTAGGCCTAGCGGCAAGTTGATTTGGAGAACTTATAATGCTAAATGCCTTATTTTATTGATAAAAATAAGACGAATCCCAAAACGACACTAAAATTGCAGAAAGTAAATTGTCACTAATGGCCATTGCCCTTATTATATTTTAAAACAAAAGAAAGACTCCTAACTATTTGGTCCCAGAAGGACCTTCTCCAGACTCGATATCTTTAGCTCCATCGAACAGCTTCACCAGCTCATGCAGTCCCAACAGCAGATAAGCTCTAGCCAAGTGTCCTCCTTTTCCTTCAGCGTTCTAGCAATTTTCAAACCTCTGGTTGAATTTCCTTTCCAACTCTACCAAACCTCGCTCCAAATATCCTAGTCGCTTGTTGGCGCTGACAGCCATATCTTTCCATTCTTCGATCAACTTCTGATGTTCTTCTTGAATTTCCTAATGTTCGCTTTTGCACTCTCGGATCCTCTTGCGTAATTGGTTGTACTTATCCTGTATTTCAGCCTTTTCATCGATAACCCTATGACCTCGAACGGATCTGAGTTGTCCCAACCCACTATGATCATCTTCCAACCAACTTGGATAGTATGGGGTATAACCGGCATGGTATCTGTCAGGTTCTATGGAATCTTTTTCCAGGATGATTTTGCAATGCCACATGTGTTGAGATTGACATTTGTATGGGATATCATCTTCTTGGAAATCAGCCATGAAGTGACTCATCTTATCGACCTTTGGTATGACCTGCTTCCTCCCTGCCTGCCTCATGATCGTAGAGGGACGTAGGGATAAGTTCCTCTTAGACCAATGAGTATAAGAAATGGTGCGTTCCGAGAGCAGATGATGAACTCTCCAGTAGGGAACCATTCGAACATCCACTGCACTTTGTCTTCTTTCAAATTTTCAAACAGTTCTACCCACCCTTTAGCATCTTCTGGTTGAGCAAACATATTAGGCACATAGTTCATTCGCCTTGGCTAATGGAAGGCGATATGATCATCCCAGTCTCTACGCACAATCTCTTGCCGATATTCACCCTTTTGGAGGTGCTCCATAAGCCAGAGTTGGAGTAGTCAGTTGCAACCCTCAAAGTGACTGACCCCTCGTTGACAATTTTCCGGGGCTCGGTATATCTCAGCGACGATTATAGGTACTATGCTAAAAGGCTTCCCGCCAATCCCTTCCATCAGAGTCTTGGTAAACATGGCTAATCTGGTATGGATCCTAGCCTTCTTCATAAGAAACACCATTATCCCTAAAAAGCAGAACATAAAGACAAAGACCCTTATGTGGATATGCCCCAATGAGGTGAGGGCGAATTCATCCGGGTAGGTATGGTAGGACTTGCTATGGTCGTACCTCTTGTAAAGATAGTCGAAAGGAATGTAAGAATCCTTCAAACAAGTCAAGTCTGAGTTTTTCTTCGGTCCCATCATCTTAAGGAAACCCCTACCCTTGCAATTTTCTAGCATAAGCAAATCCGGAGTCTCCCAAGGAATACCTGCTAACCATCCTATTTCTTTGAGCAGAGGTATCATTTAAAGATCCCTAAAGCAAAACACAGATCTATCACTGTCCCAGAATAAGGTTGCAGCCTCTATGATTTTGTTGTCAGACTGGATTTCCAAAAGAGAAGATAAATTCCCCAAATATTTGCAGACGAGAGTCTGGTCACTGGAGTGAAGGTCTTCCCACTAGCTTAGCAAACTTGGGTGAATGTTGGTTACCATGCCAAATCTGGGTACTTCGTGCCTCATTTTCTGCAAAACAAAGTGTTAGACCCTTACCCCACCGACTCGACTTTTTAAACCAATAATTAGCATAAGCGGCATTTAATTCTATAATATATGCACAGAATATGGTGGCGTCCGTTTGGGTTCCAAGGAAACCTAGTGGAATTTGGACAAGCCTATCTTAAAGATTCATTATGCTGATAGCATAACTGACTCGACTAAGTTTGATAGTGATGCATGCACAGTTAAACAGAATAAGGTTTCTATGGGGTATTAGATTGGTACCCTTGAGCGAACAACTCAAGAGGGACAGGCACAGAACCATCGACTGAATCGCTGATTGACTGGTTTTACTACAAATATGCCTTTGCCAAATTTAGGGGGGTGATAATATCCGAAGGGCGCAACAACTCATTATAAGCGTTGTTATGGTATTTGTTTGGTACGAGTGGAATATGATGTTGAAGATGCAATTATAAGAATGAAGCAAGTTGTCACGTATTTGCACATTCATAAAAATAATGATTACAATAATTTCTCAGAATTACAACATCATTGAAGGAAAGCAGTAAATGAAAGCATTAAAGAAAAAGAACAAAAAAAAAAAGCCAAGTCAGTTTCAAAGTAGAAGAGAGATAAAGACATTAAATACAAACAAACAACAACAAATAACAACATCTCAGTATAATCCCACAAGTGGGGAGATAAAGACATTAAATAAAAGCAATAAAGAAGCAATAAAGTCACAAATAACATGAAGTGGTAAAAGTCTAAAGAAATCCCCAGTAAAGTTGTCATGCTGTCGATGCCCCCTTTTTCTCGCGAAATCGGGTTTAGGACATTTGGGAGGACAACTCTATTCCCTTTTGGGTCTTGGGTTTTTGGAATTGAAGGGTCACCACCTAATGATTAAGTGCATTAGGACACTAAGGGTTTTTGAGTTGGAAAACCAGAGTTTGGTAAGGGCTAGAAATTATCTCGAGGGAAAGGTGTTAAGCACCCCTCAAGATCCACTAGTGTGGTTCCCGGCCATGCTATTATGTGACTTCATCTAATCAAACAAACAATCAAAGATTCAAATATATGACATTGCAAATAAGCTAAAAACAACTTTGAAGATAACTAGGGAAGCCAGAGATTTATGAAAAGATTTGAATAGTTTTACAAAAGGAAATGAAAACAGACAAAGAGAAAGGGGGGTCCAAAGTTTATGATTAACATGGATCATTAATGCAATACTCAGTAACTTCTCCTTAGGAAAGGGTCTACATAATATATTCGCGCATCGGTCATCATCTCCATATTCTACCCTTCCCACCCCGTAAAGGTTACTAAACGCATGTGTTGGTCACGAATACTTACCGCGTGCTATTACCCGTCCCGTCCTATAAGTTCCGGAGGGTATTTAGGACCAGTATTCCTATGTGGTAGGAACTAGGTTGAACCCTTAAGTTTAAAGGCAAAAATGCTAGGCGACATACATAACAAATAGGACTGCGCAAAAAGGGAGCATACAAAATCAAATAAAGGCTCACAGATCCCTCCTCAAACGGACTCATGATTAGCACGCCTTACACACATTCAAGGTCTCAAAAATAGGAGCTTTTTACAAAATGAACAGGTAACAATAGTTAAAGCGTGGTTTTAAAAAAAATGAAGTAGCAACAATAATTCTAGGACAAGTAAATAGCACGATTCTGGGCAGAGCTTGATAGCCCAGTGATTTGAAAACATAAAAATTAGAAACTTAGTAAGAATAAGTAGGGGCACTATTTCAAGATTGTTTGCAGATGGAGCAGAGTTTTTAAGAAAACAGAGTGAACTTCAGAGAATCAAAGCAGGAATGGGAACGACAGAGTTGAAAATTAAAGAAGTTGGTTGGTCATAAACATAATTAATCAATTCTTATTGGGCCTAAAGTTTGCCTAGGCATCGTATTCATTTACTGATTATTTTAAGGAATGAACACGCATATTGGATTCTGATTTTTTTTGTTAAAGGTACGCGTGATAAGGTATTTGCAGAAAACATTTCAAACCACTTAGCCATATTTTAGCAAAGTTATTAGACTAACGTGAATTAACTACCGCAATCCGATTGAGAGGTCCTAAGAACAGGATATCTAATGCACATAGGAGTACCTAAAACATGATTTCTAACATGCCAATGCATAATGACAGTTTATTTGGTTTGTTATAATTGTTTGCTTGTTATTAACTGATCGTGGTTACAAGATGAGCATAATGATAGGCTAAAAGTAAAGAACCTAAAGCAGGGTCTCTAATGAATGAGATGTATGTCCTATACAGGTTATCTATTGCACAGATAAGTAAACAAAAATCCTATAAGCATGTTTTCTACCCATTATTTATACTAAGCATGCACAACCCTCCACCATATTCAAAATTCAACCCCAATTGTTCATCTACAAATTATTACAAACCAATAGTATCTGAATTACAATAATAAAGAACAAAAATTAAGAAGTTATTCTATAGGGAACCTTCAATCAGGCCCAGTCTTCCAACCTCAACCCCTTCGAGTTTCACAGCCTTGGTCATTGTCTAGGTGTGGCAAAGTTCCCAAGGGCCCCATTGGGTCCTTGGCCAATACCAGCACTTAAACGCTTATAAGAATGCAGGACAGGTGCAATGGAATACCAGCCTTGTGTGTCAAAGTTCAGTAAGTACTCTGAGGTACCCAAAGCAATGCTCACACGAAGGGGTAGAACCTATTCTCTAATAGTAGTGTGAAGTGCAGGAAGAAGTAGTTTAAAAGAGTCTTCAAAAACAAGGGATTTTTTTAAATGAAAACAGCAAAGACAATAGTTCAACAATACATGGTTGCATACAAGGATCATGGGAAAGGGAACAGATAGATCACACAATGCTAGAGGAGGTAAAGAGATTTTAATGACTACACAGAATCAGAAGATTCAGGGGACCAGGAATGGTCAAACTTAGACATGATACCTAGACAATAACAGGGGGAGAATTATGACATTTAAGATAAACAACAGTAGAAGCATGTAAATCAAGAAAGACATACGAATTGCTAGGGATCAGGGGAACTGAGAAGTGGTAAAGTTTAGGCATGCTAATGTATAGCAATAGGATGCTGACATAGCAAGTAAAAGTTAGGGATTGACAATGTCATATTACAGACTTAGCATGCAAATTAGAAGATATGGTGAAGTACTAAAACAAAACAAAAATCAATTGCACATTGAGCAGGAGATGCATAAGTAGAAGAAAATCATAAAGATAATGAACTGAAACAAAAGTAAACACATTGGTTGGAGACTTGAAGATTAATTAGGACATACCAGTAAAAGAGCAAGAGCAGGATGCAAAGACAAAGTAGTAACACAATATTGGCCTTGGCTTTTAGCCGGCTAATAATAAGCAAGAGCAGAGAACAGCAATAGAACAAAACAGCAAGAGAAAGAAAAAGCCGGATTGAGAGTATTCAGTGGTGTGTTTTTTTCCTGTGAAAGACTTAGGGTATTTATATTTGAAAGTAGGTGGTAAAAATCACAGAAGTATGTTAATTTAAGAACTTAGAATCAATCAATTAGACAATCAAGGAAGTATTCCCATTCGTTAAGGGAATCAAAATCAAACAAAAAGATTTAGCACCATATAAGGCAAGAAGAAAAACCAGTGAATGATTAAATAAGGAATGAGTCGAGGTTCAGTATGCATATAGTAGTCAATTAGGACCAAATTCAAGAAAATTCCAATTAAAGAAAGTCTAATTAGAACAAGGTACCATAGAAAATAAGGTAACAAAATTAGTTAATTTAAACAGGCGAGTAGAATTCTAGGGCTTTGAAAGAAAGTTTTTCGATTACCAACAATCAAGGAAAATCCGAATCAATCATGTGAAGTCATGATTCTGCATTCTCAACATATAAATAGAGGTGAATGTACGAGAGTAGCAAACAAAATTAGCCATATAGACAGAAGGGAACAAAAGATGAACAAAAACAATCATTCAGAGATGGTGAAAAATAGGCTAAGATTCAACAGGACATATTCGAAGCATGGTGACCATGAGACATTAACAAGAATCAGATAAATAGTCTAGCAGACAGAACCAAAGCAAGAAAAATTAGGCTAACACACATAATCAAAACGAAGAAACATTCTAACACATAGAGACAAGGTAAGGAAAATCAAGCTAACACACATAATCAAAGCAAAGAAACATGCTAACATATAGAACTATAGTAAAGAAATCATGCCAACACACATAACCAAAATGAAGAAAAATCTTTAAAATTAGGGTTTTTTAGCAGAATCAAGATAAAAATATTAGGAGCATAAAATCGATCAGAAAAAAAATGAAAAGGTTTAATCATAAAGAAATCGGTCGAAAATGCGTAAAAGAGCTCCAAGAAACCCTAGTTTTTTCAAAGAAAGTGAAAATGGTTCAAAGTAGAGGATCTTTCAGAAGAAACTCGAGGATAAGTAGAACATAGAAGAAAACATGCTTACAGCATGAAAATAACAATGTTTTGAGAGATTCAGGAGAGAGTTAGGGTTTCAAAAAGGAAACCCTAATAGAAGTTGAAAGAACCAATTGAAACTTCACCGATCGTGACATAGAGGGTGTGATTTTGCCTAAAATCACACCAGAGAACCCATAAGTATCAGAACTAGGAGCCCTAGGTCCAAATCAACATGGCTCAGAATCCTCGAAGGTCCTAGGTACGTTGAGCAAGGTGATGAGAGGCCCATCGGAGAATTGGGTTGAAAGGAGGTGGCCGGAGATGGACGAAAACAGACAAGGCGAAGTTTTGAGTGACTAAATTGTGTGGTGGAGACTTCTAAGGTCTCAAAAATAGAGGGAATCAGTGGGCTACGGTTTCATGGCGGCTGATGGTCAAAAGGGGTGAGACTGTAGGTGGCTAGAGAGACGGTGGAGGCCATTGGAGAAGAGAGAACCAGAAGGTTCTAGAGAGAAGGGGGGAGGTAGAGATGAGATAGAGAGAGAGAGAGAGAGAGGCTGTCTCGAATAATGAGGGGTCGAGGGGGAGGTGTAATTAGATATAATTTAGGAAAAATAGCCTGGGTCGTTGATCTTATTTAATCAACGACTCAGATTAAACCGGGGTAGGACCGGGTTATATTAGGGATTGGCCTGGGCGAGTTTAATTGAGTATTGGGCTAATTAAAATTCGATAGGGGTGTGGCCAAATTGGCTAAAATTGAAATAGTAAAGGGTTGTTTGTTAAATAGCCAATTTTCCCTCTTTTATTATTTTATAAAATAGTTAAAAAGATTTTAAAACAAATTAAAAGTTATGGGAATAATTAATAATGTATAAATATTAATTTAAAAATATTAAAGATGATTTTATAATTTTAAAGTGCTGTTAATTGTAAAATAGGCTATAACTGTAATTATATGCAATTTAGCTTAAAAATACCAAGAAAATTTGTAAAAAATATGCAAAAATTATCTTAATTATATCTTGGTGTAAATATGAGAATGAAAATAAATTATTCCCCAAAATGCTAGTCTGGGAATAATTATTGAATTTTGTACTTATTAAAATAGATAATAAATTAATTTTTAAAATCTTTAAAAATAAGGAAAAAATACCAAAATTTTTGGGCATGCTTATATATGCATGTACATGCTATTTTGAGAATATTTTGAGTATATAGAAATACATAGGAAAAAATTATGCATCAACAATTGACTTGTCAGGCAGATGGAGCCTTTGGTTTTCCAATTTGAGACAGAAGTTTTATTGAAGAGGAAGATGTGGAGGTTAATTTGATTTTCCCACACTTTGTGTTCTGTTGCTTGTGCAGTGCCATAAGTTGCATCATTACTCTTCCTTCAGCTTCAATGGTAGTGGATGACATACCAGGTTCTTTGTGAGACATGGAGGATGATGTTATATTGTCTTTCGCCTGTCTCCTTCATCTTACTCATTTTATCATTATCCCTATTTGAAGCCTCAAATATTTCCCAAAGATAGGTTTGGTTCATCATATTGATCATCATCGTTTCTTTCTTGGCAAGGGAAAGTATCTTGTTAAATACCACATGAGCACCTCCTACCATTTAGTGTGCCCTTTGTTGGAGACTTTGTGGCCTTGTTTTGTGGATTATACCCCAGAAAGATTCCTTTACTCGTCTTTTTGCATTGATCTTCCCAAGTTGATCCTTCCTGTTGTCGAGAACATGGCATTTTCCTCCATTTGGCAGCTCATGGTGGGTTTTGATTCATGAGGGACCTAATCCGACACCTGTTTTCCACATAGAAATCAGTATTTACTGCTTTTGCCCAGAATATCTTGGTGATTCCATAGTCGATGAGCATTGTCCATGCAACATTTTCCAGTTTTGTTCTTTCTTACATCAATACCATTTTGCTGTGGAGTCCTTGAGTGTTGAGAAATTATGCGTGATCCTTTCTTCCCCCTCTTGCTTCATTTTGTGAACTCATGTCCAGGTGACACTTGAGTTTGGCAGACCACGGACTAAGTACTACTGAGTTAATTTATTCGGAGGTAAGAAGTTTGCATATACCGATCCTTCATGCCATAGTTGTGACTTCATTCATCTCATACCAGCAGCTTGTGGAGATTCATAATTAGTTAGAGTGTATGTTCTTGTTTCCTTAGTCCACTGAGACCACTTGGTGAGTTATCAAATTGGTGACTGCACTTTTTAGGCCATTCACAAATTGCACGTTCCCACTTGAGTGCCAAAAGAACCTTTCTACCTTTTCATTCACTGAGAATGTACCCTTTACTTCCTTTCTAAGGATACATTCCCTTCCTGCAGGGCTTTCAGTGAGAAGAGATTCATGATGTTTTCAGCTGTGTACTTTAAGCATCCATTGTCCATAGTCTATCGCAGTCCGCTTCCTCTCACTGTTCCCTGCTCATGCAAATCAAGGGTTAGATTTAGGAAACCAAACTAGTTTGCGTCCCTTGTTATGATAAAAATGATGAATGAGGGATTTCCTAGTCCATGCAGGCAACATCCGCTTTTTGCGAGTTGTACCTGGTCCTTTGTTAGCAGTCACTCCATCAGTAAAAACTTTGTTTTTCTGAGCAGACTGAACCCTGGCCTAGCAATTTTCTTTAAAATGCCCATTGTTCCCACAGATATTACATATCCAGTTATCAGGTACAGTGACATACTTGCTGTGTGGGTTGTGGGGAGTTTTCTCCCTTTGGAACACGATGCCCTGCTTGTTCCCACTGTTGTTGAGATACATGGCAGTGACAACATCTGAGGACCAGGTGCACTTCAGAGATTTTTCAAGGTCATTATTACTTTCTCCAATTCATCTTGAAGTTGGTGATTCCTCTCAAGTTCACTGCAGAGACTGGTTTTCACTACAGTTAACTCTTTTTCAAGCATGATGTGCGTCTAACTGGCTACTTCCTTCCCTTTTCCAAGACTTACATTCCTATGTTCTCTATTGAGTCCCTCAATGGTTTCCTCTAGATCAGTGCATATTACTAATAGGTCATCCCTTTCCTCTTAAGTAGATGCAACTTTTTCATCTAATGTGTGTTTCTCATTGTTAAGACCCTCTATTGTTTCTTTCAGATCAACAACTACTACCATCAGATCGTCTGTCTCATTTTGCACACTAGTTATTATCTCATTCAAGGCTTCCTTTTCTTGTCAAAGATTAGTTATGGTCTCATTTAAGTCCACTACATGGACCACTAGATCATCTCTAGATTGTTCGGCCTCTCTTAGTTCTATGGTCACAATCTCCTTATCATTTACAAGGCTATAATAGGCATCAATTAGGACATTAGATAAAGACCTTAGCTTCTTAGAAGAATAGGATTTTAGATTTCTCAGAACATCCCTGAAGTTTACCTCATCGTCTTCATTTTCTTTATCATCATCTTATGACTGAGCCATCAATGCGAACACTGAATCATACTTCGTTGCTTTAGTTTCCACTGCCATCATGGAAATTTCTGCATCTGATTCCCTTTCGAATTAACTCGAGGAGTTTCCCCAAGTAGCAAGAGCTTGCTTAACGATATTGTCTGTAACACTTTTTTGATTGAATCTTTTATCTGGAACCAAGTTCCTTTTACCTACTTTGTCAAGATTTTGCTTGTATTGCTCATGTTTCGCGAGTGGGCAGTCTTTGATGAAATGCCTTGACTTTCCACATCTGTGATAGAGATCGTTGTTCCTTGTTTTACTTGAACTGCCCCACTTTGGTATACCACCATTTCTTCGAACCATCTTTTGAAATCTCTTAGTAATAATGGCCATGTCACTATCTTCATCACTTGAATCACATCTTTCAGCCTTTAGAACTAGGTTCTTTTCCTTCTTAGGCTCTGTTCTTTCACTGTCTTTCTTTCTTTTCATCTCATATGTGTTCATATTACCAATCAACTTATCCGTGGTCAGAGTCTGTAGATCTTTAACTTCAGTGATGGCATTTACCTTACTTTCCGAAGACCCAGGTAGAACACTGAGGATTTTCCTTACAAGCTTGTTTCTGGGAATGACATCTCTAGGTGAGTGAGGCTCATTTATGTTGGAGGTGAATCTGGTGTGCATATATTGTATGGACTTATCATCCTTCATCTTGAAAATCTCATATTCAGTGGTGAGCATGTCGATCTTGGATTGTTTGACCTGAGTAGTTCCTCCGTGTGCGGTTTATAAAGCTTCCCATATTTCTTTGGCTGTATCACAAGCTGATACTCTGTTGTACTCATCAGGTCCTATGCCATACATCAAGATTTTCTTGGCACGATAGTTCTTTTCTACAACTTTATTGTCAAAGTCGTTGTAATCTCTTCTCCCTTTGGGCACCAATGGTCCTGTTTCTTCAAGCTTCTTCATGGAAACATGTGGACCATCAAAAATGATGTCCCACAGCTCTGAATCTTCTGCCATCATAAAATTATGCATACGGGTCTTCCACCTGCCATAGTATTGACCATTGAATCTGGGAGGTCTATAGGTTGATTGTTCTTCTTCAAAGTTTGGTGGAGCAACCATTTAGGATCTTTCCTAGGTTTTAGCCTGATAGGAGAAATCTTCTGTGATACCAATTGTTAGTTTATATGAGTCCACCAAACCATAGAGAACGTTCTCCTCTATGAGATGATGCGTATAATGCAGTAAATACTGAAAGTAAAGAAGGAAAGAGATTTTCATTATGGAAAAATCCCACACAATGGAATCAAAAAATCACGACCTACTCTTGTAGGCTTTTAACTCTACTAACTTGCAATCTCCCTTACAAGCCACTTTGCAAAAGCCCTATTGCAAAGACTTCAAACTAACTTGTGATGCAACCATCACAAGCCACTCTATATCTATCCTAGTTATAAAGGATTTCAACTTATGACTATCCCTAATCACAATACAAACTCAGAAATTTACGAATTTTGGTTTGCTCCTAAGACAATGCTTCTAAGAAAGCAAACTAGGAATTATATTGACGAACAAATAACAAGATTACAACTCAACTACGGATGTACATAAACTCATTAAGAAACTGATCCTTAGTGGAATTTTATTCTTGTTCTTGACACACCAGTGACTTCAATGCCGGACGAATACTTTTCTTTCTTAAGAGAATATCACTGAATGCACAAAGAATGGTATGCCTTGCACCATGTTGTTTTATCACAAAAATTAGCACAATGGACAATGATGTCAACTCATGGTGTATGCTTCTTCCCAATGAGAAGTGACTGATGTACTGTCTGCACAGCCACTTCTGGGCAGTTGTGTTCCAGCTGGATAGTGGACTTTATACTTCTGTCAGGACACACCAACGGACCAGGTCCTAGTTGTGTTCCTTTTCTGTGATAGTTGCTAGATGGTCACTTTCTTCTGCTACGTTCCAGCTGTGTACTTGACTAGTACTTCTGTCAGAGAACCCTAAGGGAGCAGGTCCCTATTGTGTTTATCTTTATACTGATTGCGTACAATCACTGACTTGTGCTTGTGTCGGAGAACCCTAAGCGACCAGGTTACCAGGTCCCTGTTGTGTTCCTCCCTGTGGTCGTTCATCCATTTGTTGATTTTCAAACTTCGACCAGTTCAAATGAAATGTATATCTAGGTGCTCTATCTGGTTCTTCAAGACAAGTTTATTAGATCATCAAAACACATAAGAAGCATGAGGCCGAGACATCAAAAACTCATCATTGTTGATTTTTATTTTTCTCATGAAAGCTTTGAGACTTAATCGGTTTCAAAAAACAATTTTATAAAAGGAATTCGATGTGGTAAGTGTTGGCTTGGCTTGCCTAGTACTGTGATAGGCACCATCACGACCGGGATATTTGGGGTCGTGAAAGTGAGCGACTAATCGGTTCTGCATTGCCTTGGAGTCCACTTCTATCTATTTTATACTACTGTTCTTTCTATTCATATGTATTTTGAGACATTGATGTACTATCATTTCCTAATAGCTCATGACTTAGTAACACCATTGCTTGGGGGACTCTATGGATGTTTTCCGCACTTGTATTAAATTTCAAACTTATGTATTACTTTGTATGTATGTATTTAGTCTTGTTTAGGTTTATATTGTAACTAGTTTTTCTAATAGATTGAATTCGGTGCCATCACGATCAAGGTGAATTTTAGGTCGTGACAGGTCATAACAAATAAAAAAATTTAGTAGAGTAGTAGTATAATATTTTTTTTGTGGGTTTTTTAAGATTAAGATACTAAATGAATGCATATTGAATTGTTATCCCGGCTATCCTAATTTACGTATCATACTCTCTTTTTTAGTTTGTTTCAAGAAAATTAACATACTTTCTTATTTAGAAACAAACGAACTTTAAGCTTCTCACTTTATTTTTAATGAGATGATTTATAGCAACATAAATTTTTATGGCTTATTTTAGACCATATATTTAAAAAAATATTCTTTATTGTTAATTTTGTGTTCAATCTAACAACTATATAAATTGGGACGAAGAAAATAATATGTTGTCACTAAATTTAAATACTGAATAATTAAGATCATCTCTTTTCTCTACATTTGATTGAATGTGTATAATTTATTAGTTATTTAAAAATAAAAATCAAATTTCTAATGAAATAATCACTACATATTATTAGAGATGAAGTTTATATTTACCAGTTGTTGTAAAAACAATTCGATGAAGCACACGCTAAAAGAATTCTTTTAGGTATATTTTTTGTGGACATAGTTATATACACTAGTAACTGAAAATTAGTTTTATGCTATTAGTGAATTTCAACTTGTGATATCAAGTTAGTTATAAATTGTATCATGTTACAAAGTTATATTTATCATAAAAATAGCTTGATTATGTAAATATTTGGATATATTGGACCTCGACTATATATTTTGTGAGACAAAAAGGAGCCTCATACAACTATTGTATGAGACACAAAATAAAACTTGTATTCAACTAGAAACTGTCTTTTAGAATATACTGCAGTACAGTTCACTCACATGCTAGACCTAGAATTTGTATAGCATTATTATACACTTCACAGCTATGGACACATATGTGCAGTGACACCAACCTAATATATTTAAAATTTCACTAGAATTTAGAACCATGCATGGAAATCTTGATATCTATTTTGCCCTTAACTTCCATAGGTTCATTCATATATAGTTTATACAAACATTATACGCCTGTATTCATCACTATATAGTCACCTTGTCCGTCAAGATTCTATGTCAACAGTTGGGGTGAACCTGCAAAGGTATCAATAAGCTCCGTCAATAAAACCTTTTCGAGCAACTTGGGAACTATTCCCTCCGTTTCAAATTTGTTTCAATGTTTAGACTTTAGCGTAATAATTAAGAAAGGAAAAAAGATAAACTTGTGGTACGTGCCATGAGATTTCTATAACTAACTGCATGCCAATAATGGCATTAAGAAGTTTAAGACATAATTGTTTCTGGAAGATATTTTTTTAAGAGTAACAAGAAAATAATCTTACATAAACTAAAACAGATGGAGTACAATATTCATAGATCTCAAGGTACCTGTGGGCGCTTATCAACCTCGCTGGAGCTGGCTGTCCTGACTTTCAACTCTCCTCTACTGGTCGTAAGTTCATCCAAAATCTCAGCATCCGAAATTTCAATTTCAGCTTCTTCAATTCTTGGAAGAGTTGCCTCCGTTTCCTAATAAATTTGACAGCATATATACATATATATAGATTTGTTTTAAGACATGAAGATAATCCAAAATGAATTAGGCTAGGAGACAGGACATACACTAAAAGAAAAGCTAAGTGCACGTTGTGGAGAACCAGCAATTTCGCCATACTCAGCTGCATCAAGCTCTTGCAAATGTCGAGGGTGGAACAACTTGGGAAGCAAATGCTGCCTTATGCTTATGAGAATAAAGAATGGCAATGGGAAGAGAATGCCAGCTATGGGAATCCATGTGACTCCAAAGCACACAAGTAAGAACACAAATTGGAACAACGTGAAGATTGCGATGTATTTGAACGGTACTGCCTCCACAAAAGATGCATGCATCCCTTCTAGGACCCTGAAACCATCATGGTACGTTTTGAGAAATCACATAATTTATCATATCAAACATGTCAGGATATTTCTGTAGCCACAAAAGCATGTCATTAAAGGTAAAATAAAAAGTTTAAAATTAAATTGTTTTCAAATATTAAAAAATGTTATTCTTGTTGGAACAGGAAAAAAAGGAAATAATATTACGTAAAAAGGACTAGAGGGAGCAATTACTTCATATAGCAAAATGAATGAACTTACTTGAATCTCCTGCCAGGGGTGATGAAGAGAAGCAAGATTCTTTCCCATAGTTGATTCCCTGGCAGGCTGTCAATAGCCATGTATGCAAAATATCCCCAAAGAACTGATGTTGGTATCTTTTTTATCACTGGCATTGCACCTACTGATGCTGCCACTAGTAGTGACTGCAATAGGTTGCTCACTCTTTGTTCATTCACTCGAACGGGCAAGTAAGCATCAATATGCTTCTCCGGATCAAATTTTCCATTTAATTTTTCACCATTTTCATATTCATTTTGTTCATGTTTCATTACTGCCTCCTTCAAGTGTTCCAACTCTTTAACTACAGCAGTCTGCATTTGGCAAAACAAAGATTGATTCAACATATAGAGCATGCAATCAAAAGATGCGTCAAGAGTCTCGGTAGTACTTAAAAAGTTAATCAACGATCAAGAATTGGATAAAATAGACTTACAACAGGAGAACTGTCTATTTCTATGAACACAGTTTGCATGTTGACATAAATTTGGGAGTTGCTAGCTTTTTGTCTGATACTTTCCTTCGCACTTTCAACCATCTTCTTCCGAATCAGCTGGTTAACATTAATTACACAAAGAGTTAACTTTCAAATTGGGAGCGCCAGAGGCAACAAACTAAATCAGTAGCATAAATAACAACTTGTCACAAATTAATTTGGTTATGTTTTACCTGTTTCTTAAGAACAGCCAAGCTTTTAGTATGCATAGGGGACTGCGGCAAGACACCATTTGAAGGAGGCAATCCAATCAAACCGCATAGCAAAGTCTAAAGAGAAGTTTCAATATTATTGGTCTTGATTATTGAAACAGCAACAAATAATGAAAGATGATAGAGGATACCATAAATCCCAAGAGTAGGATATCATAATGATAAGCAGAAGGATTCTTTAGGTTGAACTCCTTTTGTTGTGCCATCTGAGAAGCAACACTGTGATCGAAAAAATAGAGTCCAGCTATCATCAGGGCTGGTATCAGGGCAGCAAATATGTATACTGGAGGAACCTTCCCCATATCCTGCAGTTAATTAGGTAGTGTTAAATTAATCCCAAGATTTCTCATATAATTAAGCAAATGGTCAAGATGGAACCTTTCACAAATTTTACTCCACCTTAATTACAGTCCAGTGATATAAAGAAGCAGATTCCCAAGGAAGGGGACTATAGAGCCTTCTAGGAACTCCAGATGGAAGTTTGCTAGGGACCAAAAATGAGAGAGCTGACCACACAAGAACCATCAATGGAACTCCATAATCAGCTATGAAGCTTCTAAACCAGCCTGATCATTTTAACATGAAAATAAAATTAGAGACCCAGTGATAACATATTGTAATCCCTTTGTCCCATTTTATGTGATAAGCTTTCCTTTTGGACTATGCCAAAAAAAGAGCATATCTATATATTAGAAATAATTTAATATTTAAACTTTTAATTCTATCCTTACTTAAATGATTTACTGTCATAGAAATATCTATGACATGTTTTAAACCACAAGAATTAGATCAAATCTTTCATTTATTCTTAAACTCAATGACCAATCAAGTACCATAAGACTGAGAAGGAAGGAATAATTGATAGATGACGTTTGGATAACGATCCATATTTTAGCATATAATTTGCCTTTACTTATGCCTCAATCTTGTTAACTTTAATGTGAATAATGAAGGCACGTAGGAATAATAGGAAGTGATTTGGAAAGAATGCGCGTGATTCGAAGTTATAAAAAAAGAATTTTGAGGGAGTATGTGTTTGGCATCCAAAAGGGTGCACAGCGCCACCTAAAACGCAGAGGCAGCTGAGCACAAAATTGCAGAAAATTAGGTGTCCGGACGAGTGGAATCTAAGTTAAGCTTTTAGTTGATTTTTGTTCAAGTTTTAATTTTCTACTTTAGTTAGTATTACATATCTTTTAACATAGCATCTTGGAATAAAAATTAGTCAAATAATGGTATTCTTATTATGATGATCCTTGTCCATATTGTGAAGACTGTGTTGGTAGAGAAATTGTCAAAATATTCTCGAGAACAAGTTGTGTGCACAATCTAAATCACACGAGTGGAATATTTATAATTTATGTGGCAATCAATGTGGCCATTGGAATGGTTGTCCTTATTATTTTTATCCACCTATGAGATCTTGTTATGATTATTCTAATAATATGTGTGAGTTTGATAGGAGCATCGATACGAAAGACATGCATTTTGATGCTCATATAATGGATATGGTGAGGCAATTAGTGGAGCAAACCGATAAATGTCGATTTTTTTTGAAAATCTCAAGGAAACAATAAAGAGAATGAAGGCCAAAGTCGAATAATTGGTTGAAACATTAGATGATCGACAAGTTGAGGGCTTAGCTGGTATTCCAGAAGACCCTCAAAGTGAAGAAAAGAATGAGTTCCACCAACAACATATTTTTGAAGAAATAGAGATTTTGTGCCAAACTTGTCTAATAGAACAAGCTCAATAACTAAAAATATCTTAGGCTCAACGTGAGAAAATTACAGATGAATAAGGAACTTAATATAAGAAAGATTTAAGCTCAGAAAAGAGATTGACCAATTTGACAGTGCTATTCATGGCCTTGAGGATAAGTTGTGTCCAAAGGTTGATGTATCTAACACCCAACAAATTAGTTACCAATTTTGTGAAGTTCAAGAAAAACTTATAAGGCAAATTGAGGAGCTAAAAGTAGAATTTCAACCATTCGACCAAATAGTTGTTGGTGATATATGCCAAAGTTGAGAAAATTGCATTAGAGTCAAGTGAGAAAATAGATAATCTCATTATTGATGACTCTAGTGCTAGTGAAAGTAAGGATAATAAAATAACGTGTAGGGTTGAAGCACATTGATCCTCACTCTATACATTTTTTCACATTGTGTTTGGGTAATAACATAGAAATGGAGGTGTTCCATCCTTTAGAGAAGTCAACAGACGAGGAACAAGGTTCTTACATTATTGTACTAAAAAACAAAATTATATACCTCAGTTAATGGCCAAGAAGTGCAAAAATGTGATATCGGTTGCTTGACCCTGTTAGACTTGTACGTCCCCCACTAGAGCATAGCTAAAAGCTTGAAAATAAATTAGGGGTTCAATTCATAAGTTCGAAGAAAAGGAAGCGAGAGCGTTCAACTTGAGCAAGAGGATCAGATCATGACACGATGTTAAATTAGGACTAAGTGTAAGGTGATCACACAAAGGACAATATCTGAGAAAAGTTTGAGTTTCCTGTGAGTGGATAATGTTTCCGCCAGGAGTTCTTTCTCCACGCTCTTGTTTGATTTTTTTTCGTTATGTGCATTGGAGACATTGCACCTTTTAAGTGTGGGATGGGGGACTCTCGTCGAATTGTAGTAGTATATTAGTCTTGAGCTTAGCTTTTTGTTTTTAATTTGTAGTTACATTATGGTGTTAGCTTGGATTGACAATTAGTAGTATACTAGTATAGATTTGTAGTAGAGTTTAGTAGCTTCATTCTATTAAAAAAGAAAAAAAAAATAAAAATTCAAGCATATTAAAAAATGTGGATAATTTTCGAGATCCAATGAAAACCTCCGAAATAATATTTTTTCACTTTAATTAGTCGAATGTAGATAATAATCCCCCTGGATTTTTCTTCGACAACGGTTCCTTTTCAAGGAATTTAGCTTGAACCGTGTATTTGTGTTTTGGTAGAGTTGAATAAAGAAGACTTGATTGCTCCTAGGTGCCTCTTACTTGTTCGATGCTTGCATAGTTAGGCTTTAGCATGCAAGTTACCTTCTCAACATGTTTTGATAAAAATTAATGTGTCGTAGATAAGTTGAATAGCTTATTTGTGACGTCTACTCTCATTTTTCGACACGTTTGTCCATCTATGTTTTATTGATTTATATGACTTGACTATGTGCTTACTTGCTTTAACTTGAGAGTTGGAATGGAATAGCCCTGAATGGATCATGTGCATTGTGTGTCGTGAGGTCTTGATTTTAGTCAGTGCTATCTTGTGTTAGTGTAGAACATGTTCCATGTGTTAGTCGAAGGGAAATAATTAAGTCTTGCGAGTCCAAGAGATAATATATACATTTTTTTATTTTCCATTTGAGCTTATAATCCTTTTCTTTGGTACACATTACAAGACGAATTTTATTTTGTTCTAAACTAGATCTTTTTGTACTTTTACCTCCGAAAGAACTTAAGTCACTAGAAGAGTAAGGTGAGAGTTGGGATAGCTTCTGAGTGGAACCCATTGAAATGCAAAAAAGTGTATGTATATTTTAAAACACCGTTAGCCGAACCAGAACTTACGGAGGGTATACAAAAATAACAAGAAATCCAGTAAGAATTTCACAAGTGGGGTCTGGGAAGGTACGATGTATTCAGACCTTACCCTTATCTTTGTGAAGATAGCGACTATATCTCTAATAGACCCTTAGAACAAAGAATAAAAAACTTATGGAGAGTGTGAAGAAAAAATAAAGAATTAATTTGACCGACAGACCTTAAGTTTGACCAAAAATCACTTCATAGATAACGGGTTCGGATTTTGATGTTAAAACTTGGAATAGGTTTGTATCACTCTTTGAAACTTATTTGCAAATTTTGGTGCAATTTAGAATTAATTTGGAATAAGTCAGACTCTTATATGTGATTCTAGTCGTTCTTTAAGTTCCTTTTGAAATTTCATTAATTTTGAGGTTTGATTTGTAGATCTATATATTATTTTAGTGATTTGATTATTCGAGCGAATTAATATAACGTTATTACACTTGTGTGCATGTTTAGTTTGGAGCCTGAGGGGCTCGGGTGAGTTTCAGACATGTTTCAGATGTGTTTGGATAGTGCAAAGATAGGTGGTGTCTTTCCAGCTCTGGTGCTCTATTGCAGATCTCGAATTTGCGGGTCTGGCTCGCAATTGCAAGTCTCGTTTTAGCGAACAATAGCTCGCATTTGCGAGCATGGGCTAGGCTAGGTTAATCTCACAATTTCGAGGAACTTTTTCGTATTTGCGAACTGTCATAGATCACATTCTCAGAGTCACATTTGCAACTCAGTGAGTTGTTGAGGGATCTTCGCAATTGCGAAGGTGGGTTTATTTGCAATTGTGAACCTTTTGTTGCAATTGCGACTTCTAGACTTCTGTAGAAAAGTTCGTATCTGCGACCCTCTCTCGTATTTTCTATGCTCGCAATTGCGAACAAGACATTAAAATTGCGACATCTGCAGCTGGGTAAAAGAGGAAAAAATCGGGACTTAGCTCATTTTACACGATTTCTCAACCCTAATCACTCTAGAGGCGATTTTGCAAGAGACTTATCTTTTCAATTCATTTGTAAGTGAATTTAATCCATTTCATTTCAATTATCCATTACTTTTCATGAGATTGCAACATCAAATTTAGGATTTCCATGATAGAAATTAAGGATTTGGGTTACAATTGGACATTATGTAAAATTGAAATTTAGACCTCAAATTGAGGTTGGATTTAGAATCAAATCACACAACCGGACTTAGAGGTGAATGGATAATTGGGTTATTGTCCAAATCTCGGGTTTTGACCAAGCAAGCCCGAGGTTGACTTTTGTTGACTTTTTTAAAAATGATCAAAATTGAACCTCTCTCATTAATGTGTAGTTTCTAAAGCTTATTTTGAATCATTTTATCGCTTGCTACATTCTGTTAGCTTGGTAGCTTGTTTAAAAGGCACGGTCGTGGTCGGTTTATTACTTTGATTCGCGGAGTGAGGTAAGTTTTTAGTCTAACCTTGACTTGAGAGAATTAGGGATCCTTGAACTATGTGTTATGTGAATTATATGGGAAAACAATGTATATGTGAGGTGATAAGTGTATATATGCCATGATGATATTTGTTTCCAGGTTTTCGTTTATTTCGTGATATATCTTGCTTTACGCCTGGATTGTTTCATGATTAATTTTACTTCTACACGAAAATTGTTACTTTTAATTTAATTATTCTTTCTATTAAATTGTCCATTCCTTCCATGACTCCATGATTATTTGCTACTTGCCTCTGCTTGCTTTACATGCACACCTAAATTGTCACATGCTTTACTTGCCTCATTGTTTTGTAATAATTGTTGCATTCTATAAATGGTGTTTACTGTGCATGAGTTGTTTCATTGATAGATACCGATGAATTGATAAAGTTGATATTTTGAGTTATTGAGATTCTTGATTTATTATGTGATTCTTTATTGCCTTGTACATTTACCCTCTTGATGTAGAAATTCTTGTAAATTTGGCTTTTTGAATTTTTTATGTTAATTCAAATTGTTTGGGGAGTGGGTTGCACGCCACAACAAAAATTAAAAGATAATAAATTAAAATGGTGGAATAAGGATGGATTATGATATTGAAAGATGATGATATGGTGGGGCGCCGCAACAGATTGTATATGTGGTACTTGCTTATGATTTGTTGGATTTGCCCCGGCATTGTGATATGAGACTATGACTTGTTATTGTGGGCTCTCTAGTAGTTGAATTTCGAGTTCGTTGTCATGAGTTAACTGCGCTACTTCCATTTCCTATCATTATTATTACTGCGTACAGGTTATTGTAAGTGACCCGCCTTAGCCTCATAACTACTTCATCGAGGTTAGGCTCGACACTTAAAGAGTACAAGGGGTCGGTTGTACTTATACTACACTCTGTACTTTTTTTGCCTATACTGGAGTGGGTCCCAGCAATGCTAAGTGAGATTGCCCAGATATAGCCTTATACTAGGCAAAATCAGAAGACTTAATTTTTTGCTATTAAGGACATTTTGGAAGCTTTTCTCGAGACCCCGAGGCTGAAAAGCCATGATCGAGTTCTCAGCCTCAGGGCTCATCGAGGTCCAGCTCGAGCCGGGATAAAAGAGGAAGTCCCCTGGGCACATGGCTACACCTGACAGATCCGGCCTATCTGGAGCCTAATGTGAGGTCTTGCATCAAGCCATCTCATCTTTGTACTCTTATAATTAATATACATGTGCTATACCGAGTCCCCTCGCCTATATAAGGGGGATTCACCCTACCTTGTAACGGACAGATGTTGCTCCACTTCTCCAATAAGAAATAATATCTCTCTCTCTCTCTCTCTCTCTCTTTCTTCTAAGTTATCAGTGTTCTTCGACCCCAAGGTCGCCCTAGCTTTTTATTGTTCTTCGTTTGTTCTTTATCATTTAGCTCCAGATTGACGGTATAAAGCTTTGTATACACATACTTGTTTGTTATCCCCTTCCCGACTAACCTCGATAAGGTTACCTTCGATAGGACTGTGGTAGGCTCTAGGCCTGGCCCCGAGGTACTTACTGTTTGTTCTAAGCCCGGGAATGTCCCCTACAGGTTCGGTTATCGTTTTGGCTAGCTCGATCTTTACTGTTTTACTCCATTCCTAGCATTAATCACCCTTCCAAACTAGCAATGGATCACATATTTTTAGAATCTCATTTATTAATTTAATTATTATTACCATTTTCATGGTAAACAGTTTGGCGCCCACTGTGGGGCTAAAAATAATAGTGATTATTTTCTTGCTAGTTTCGTCACTTAAACGCACGATATCTCTCACACTTTTTCTTGCCTAAGACTTTTCGATTTCAGGTTAATGGTCAGCTCGATAAGGGAAATCGAGGACGATAACCCCATAAATCGCAAAGAAAACAATGTGACCATCCTAACGGCTGGCGCGACACTGCAGGACCCCGATAACGCATCTAGATTTGTCCGAGTAGATATGGATTCGTACATTGCACAGTAGGGTAACGAAGTCTTGCACTTCGATGGCAGCATGCAACACGTTAACTGACAGGAAATTGAAAAATCCCAGCCCCGGTAGAACGGGAAAATGATCTTCGTGTTATTTTTGAAATGTTGCAGGAACAACATTTGGCTATCTCTCAGCTACAGAGCCGCTCGGAGACTCTTGGCGCGGTAGCACCCAAAATATCTACTCGCTCCGAGCCATCATCCGAAGTATCAGGCAACGATGAACCAACGACCTATCCTGTAACAGTAAGGATTCTAGAGGACATTATTGAAAAGATTGACTCGCGCTCGCGGAGACTTCTATAGCAACCATTTCCCGGAGATACGACCTCGGGACTCATTTCGCGGAAGTTAGAAACAACGGAATTCCCTGGGGATGACAGAACCCCAAGTCCTCACAGGCACATCACCACTCACGCACGCCTATTTGGGAACGACAACCTCCAAAATAGAGAACTCAGGCCCATCCCGATGAGGAGATTTGAAGAAATTCCCCCGTGAGAGACCACATACCGACATCATTATTCAACATCAGATATCGGGGACCCGCTCACCATACTAATGAGATCCGTGGAAGCACACGCCAACACCATCAAAACAATGCCAAAAGGGCTCAATGCACCGAAGGCCGAGAGAAGAAGAAGAAATAAAATATCACGAGAAGTCGCGCCCCACTATCCGACAAGACAAACGAGACCACTCCCGGTTCCGAATAGTAGGGTGGCATGGGCTTTCACCCAAAACCCAAACAAAGCATACCCGACAGCTCTGGAGCAATTCCAGCGAAGCCTGGTTGAATATCTAATTGAGGCTTGGTCATGTACCAGCAACCAACACCGGACCCAAGTTAGAACCGCGGATAACCCTCGAGAAACCCTCACTGGATCGGCATATACAGGCAGATCCCCAATAGAGAAGCCGACACTGAACGAATGGAGCCATTGTCCACATGGCGCGAACAGAAGAGATGATCCGAGGTATAGCGCATCTCGCAACAGCAAGTCAGTAGCCCAAAGACGAACCCTCCGAGGAACCCCCAATGGTACCAGATTCAACAAGACACAACCGGCAGGGAAACCTTGCCCGATAGAGCTCGGCTTCAACGTTGCAGTTCCGAGCATAGTGGTCACCATAAGTAAAGTAGGGAATTTCGAGTGGCTCGAACCTATCTGACCAAAATACCTCCAAGGAAACAGTGGCCCACCTCGAGAGTCACAAAATGGTCGAAGTTACAGACCCAAGAGAGAAGCAACTACGCCATCCAACAAAGGCGACCACAAAGCATCACTAAGAAAGCAAACACGGATCCAGCTCAATGGACAAGGGGAGATCGAACAAAGCATCGCCAAGCAAGAGAACCCGGATCCAGCTCAACGGACAAGGGGAGATGGAAAAAATCAGAGTCGGCAAGCTACAGCGTATCATCACAATCGTTAAAGGATGGCGGCACCCTGCTAAGATCCGTAGGACATAGAATGCAAGTGCCCGTTGCTAGAAAGGGACGATCTCGGGGAGTACTCCTCAAGGACACCCTCTCGCCTGAGGAAAAAGGACGCCGAGACTCCACCTCGGCATCGTATTAACGTATTGCTAATCCCTTCTTTCGTTCGAGCTCATTTTCGAATAAAACATACATGAATGGTTACAGGTATATCAACCAAAGTTGTACCAACAATGGCGGGCCAAAACCAATAGAACAGTCCGGACCAATGTCGCCCTCGTGTCGGATCGCTAATATGTCCCCAATGGCAATTGCCATAGCATCCAAATTGCTCCCTTTGTGCGGCCCGCCCGAGCTCGGGCTAATACATCGGGTGATGCAGGGTGTAAATGCTCTGTACAGACAACGGCTAATATGTCGCCCGGGGCGCAATTCCAGCCCTACTCCTTTATGTGAAACTCCAGGACAGACGCGGAGCCAAAGCATCTGGCTACAAGCGACGGAAGGAGATTCCTCGCCTTACGCCCTTGACCGGCGTTACCCTCAAATGAGGTCAAAGGGTCAGAGCACTCGCGCCTTCGGCCTGGCCTGACCGGACGAGTAGTGCGACTGTCGGGGGGCATACTCCCAGGAACGCAACATCCTTTTATCATTTTCCTTTTTCCTTTTCTTGTTTCTAATCTGTACGCAGGCAGGCAGCCAAGACATTCAATAGTTTTGGATCCCGCTCGAGGATCCGGGTCGCCATGGGGCCGCCAGGCATTCTTTCCTCGATCAGGTTTCTATCAGGAAGAGGGTTCCGCCAACAAGATTATTAGCAAGACTGCACGTCCCCACGGAAGGGGCCAAACAAGTCCAGGATCTCTCTTTTTTTTTTCCAATATGGGACCATACAAGCACGCCGGATAATCAGAAAAGTCACATCCATGTAGACCAGACTCACGGCAGCAGAAGAACATGTATTTACAACTTATATTTTCGCCAAGCAATAAATAATATTTTCCAAACATTCAACGTTTCGTAGAAAAATATTTCGGCTTATCCTTAGAAAAAAACCTCTACATCAAATACGTCCCGAGATACTCGGAGACTTAATCAATTCGGCACCCTCGTGACCTCAGGGTCGGGGTTTCGGGCTCACAAAGCTCTCGCGATATGGCCTCAAGACTACAAAAGGCAGTATTTAGGCCTAGAATGATCCGATATATTCGGAGACCCACCATGAGCAATTCGACAACTTGCACGACCCCAGGCTTGGAATTCTGGGCTTATGAAGCCTCCGAAAAATAGCTCCGAGCTCACGAGAAGCTGTCTTCAAGCGAACTCGATGACTCGGAGACTGTCGCCAATCGCCATGCACTGGAAAATCCGAAATTGTAAGACCCTAACGGGCAGCCTCGGCAAAACCAGATCTATTCTCCATAAACTGTAAGACCTTAACAGGCATGGCAAACTGTAAGACCTCAACAGGCATGGAAAACTTTAAGACCTCAACAGGCATGAAAAATCCCGCAGTTTAGGCTACACGTCACATTTGCAAGAATCCCTTAAAGGGCATACCCTCGGTGTAGACACCTAAAACTACTTCTCGGGATCAAAAATGGCCTTGGCCAGATTCATACAACTATGGTCGAAACGGATGCTACAGCCCAAAAAATGTGACTTGAGGACGCCCGACTGTTGCTAAAAAAACCACCGAATCTACTTCGGAAAGAATCGGTTAGAAACAGGCTTCCCTTAACAAGCAAAAAATGAGTCCCGACCATGTCGGCTCCAAAATTGCAAAAACGTCGATCTACTCGACCTACAATCTATGAATCTTCCGAGGTTCTCGAAACATCGTCGACTACGACTTGAAATCGAGGTTCTTTTAGAAACGATGATGGGTCAGGAAAAATAATCAATAAGACCTTAACGAGAGGAAAAGAAGCCTACAAAAAGCCTCCGAGCCTCACATCAAACATCGTAAGTGCCATTGTCGCCGGCTAAGCAAAGCCTACGGGCCTTACATTGAAAAGTCTCTACGACCATCAGCTTGAAAATTGACAACTTGAGGATTAAAGTGAGCTCGAATCGTAACCCGATTCAAAGACCAGATCCAAAATAGTTAAACTAAGCAAAGCCTCCGGGCCTCATATCAAAAGGTCCCCGTGACCGAACAGTGTAAGTGCCATTGTCGCTGGCTAAGCAAAGCCTCCAGGCCTCACATCAAAAGGTCTCAATGACCAAGCAACAGAAAGGCCACCATCACTAACCGAAAGCTCAAATGAGGTTTAAGGGTCGATTACAGCTCGAGTCGCAACGTGACTCGGAGACTGGACCCAAAAATTGTAACACTCCTAGGAGCGTGACATCGATGCCATTATCTCCAACCAAAACCTCTAGAATGATTAAAAGGTCAATTATAGCTCGAACTACAATTCGGCCCTGAGACTGGACCCGAAAAATCGCCAAACACCCAAGGGCAGAAAGTAAGAATCATTACCGCCAGCCCAAAAGGGTTTAAGGGTAAGTTAAGCTCGAGTCGGATCCCGACTCGAAGACTGAACCCGAGAGCAATTCAACCACAACACGCCTAAAAGCACAGTCCAAACGATGCTATCAACGGTCGAGACAAATCTCCAGGCATCGCACCCGCAAAATTGCTTCGATCGAAGAGCACGAAGGCTCATCACCCTCCGTCCATGCAGGCGGGAAAGAGTTGGTAAGCCAATCAAAGCTCGAGCCATAACACAACTTGGGGACTAGTTCCACAAACCAGTCTATGCAATCGAGAGAAATGACAGATAAAAGGTACAGAAGGAATAATGCTTTAAAATTCTTCTTATATTACATACGAAAGAAAACGTTCTCCACCTACAGGCACGCCATGCGCGCGCCGAAAACCAAGTTACAAAATGATAGAATCTATATTTTGTGCCAAAGGGCTACAGCCCGTCAAGATTGCCTTGTGCAACGTCTACGAGGAGTGACCGAGTGTCACCCGCGTCCGCCCTTGCTTGAGCCAATTCCTCCGAGAGGATAAAGCCTCTCGCTCCAACCTCCTCGAATACTTCTCTCTAGTATCGGTAGCGAACATATTTCTCGATCCTCTTTTCACAATCAAGGGCTTACCTCAACTCAGATTGGGCATCAACAACCTCCTTTTATGCAAATCGCCATCTCATGATCCGCTATGGTTCAGCTCAGCGCCGCTTTCGCTTGGGCCTCGATTATATCGGCCCTGACCTTCAAAAGATCGGACTCAAGTCTCTCGATCATATCTGCCTGAACTTTGGCGTTATCATAGGTAAAGTTAAGCTAGACCTTGAAGGCAGGGATCCAGGCTGAGATGCTCATCGCCTCCAAAGCTTGAGTCCGCATTTGGGCACTTAATTCCTCATAGGCTGCCGTGACACGGTTCTCCTCACCCTTGAAGTACTCCAAGGCCTCTGTCCTTTTCTGAAGCTAACATGGCAAGGAGAAAGCCTTGAAAATTAAAAAGAAGCAAAGAACGCACTGCCGGAAATTACCTGCTCCATTAAATAGCTCTCTTAATTCGAGCTCCGAAACGCCTGATATCGCCAATGTTGCAGCTCAACCTCTTTCTCCTTGCAAAGAAGCCTAAGGTATTCTCCCTCATCCCGAACCCTCTGAAACTTGGCCTTTTGACAAAGAAAATCGGACTTGAGCCTATCACAGGCCTACGCAAGAAAGATTCGATGAGGGGAGTAAGACGTGGGGTATGAGAGAATTATGCACGAGCTCACCGCAAAATGAAGATGTCAAGATCTCTCCAAGTCAGAACAGACTCCTGATAATACTGCTCTCGCAACCCTGGAAGAACTGTCTCCAGACATAACATAATCATTCGAGGGAGCCGCTCGCCGAGAAATAGGTACACCCCAAGGATAGTCGACTCGGTTGATGCCCCATCCTTAGAAATACTAGCCCGACCAGCACCACTAGAATCTCCGTCGCATGGTGGGTCCCGAACCCTTTTTTACTACCGTCTCTCGACACGGAGGCTGAAGACTCCATCTCCTCTCTGGAAAAGTGCTGCCTCACCCCCAAAGAACCACCCAATATCTACAAACAGCAAAACCAGCACAAAGAAGATGGGAAAATATCACATCGGGTACATATCAACAGGAGAAAAGCAACATACTAACGTACCTTGATGGTCCGCTCCCGACCTGATGTGAGACATAGCTCGCCACCTGCGTTCATCATAAGACGAATGGGTTACCAGCTTCCTAACCTACCCGGGCAAATCATGAGCTCAGCCCGGCATCTGTAAAGTTGCTGCAACAAAGGGAATAATACTGATTACTTAGCCGATTTTTGCTATGGACAAAAACTGAAGGAACGGTGAAGCGCCTCACTTACGTGCATAGTTCCACCCTTCGGGGAACGGCAGGAACTCCACAGGAATGATATCGGTCATCCTAACTCAGACAAACCAACTGGCCCACTCTCGGTCTCCACCTTTCTCGTCGTCAACAAAAAAGGGCGTGGGCGAGCGACCCCTCAAGGTTAGCATCCCTCGATGGTGGAAAGGCCAATATAGCCTTATGAGATGACCGAGTGTAAATTCAAGTCCGACTTTTTCTGCAAAGAATCTCATCATCAGCACCATTCGCCAAAACGACAGATGAATCTGCGCCAGAGTAACCCCCGATACTTCAAGAAAAAATTGAGTACGATCTTATCAAAAGGGCCAAATGCAAAGGGGTAGAGGTACACACTCAAGAACCCATCAGCAGAGTCTGCGATGCCTTCACCAGGGGCAAACACGTGCAGTGTTGCCCCCTTGCTCCACCTACAGTATCATCTCGCTATCTCCAAGTGTTCTTCCCTTATCAAAGATGGGATATCCAGAGCGAAATCCTTCGACTCTCTAGTGCCAGGGACAACACTTTTCACCCTTTGCCGTATCGGTTCCGAGTTGGTCGCCATGACTATGGCAAAACTAGAAAAACAAAGCAAAGAAGCACCAACATTTTTCGCACTCTAAAAATATAGGGAGCCTTATGCCAAAATAGGTGAGCGACTGCCCAAAGATAGTGAAGTCTCGCAGAAAGGACGAAGCCACCCCTATTATATGCAAGAGGTAATGGTGACTCGCCTACTCAATATATGCTCCAAGAGGCCAATGGCCTCGGTACGAATCAACGGATCGATGCCCAACCCAGGAAGTATCCTCCAACAGACAACTAAGCTCGATAGACTGCGCGAGTTATCTCCATGCTCGAGACAATCATGTAACATTTGGGGCCTCAGGCCCCCAAGAAACTGGGTCATGATTAAATCCAAAGCACCAATACCAGACACAAGGCATGCGCCCAGGCTCGTTATCCCCTCTCCGTAGGAGTAAAACCCAGAAGCTTCGATCTCCGAAGCTCTACAAAGCCCCAAAGAAGCGCCCCAAACATAGGCAAACTCTGCAAACGGAAGCCAACCTTGCACTCCCTGAAAGAGTTATCTACTTTAAAATTAACAGGGCTCATCGAGGCACCTGAAGATGACCTTAATCGAGTGTAGCAATCCTAAAGGCCTCAGAATTTGACGCATGATCTCCAAACGAACCAGCAGGCCTCGATAGCTCGAGCCTATCCGGTCGGTCCTTCGTGAAGCCCAATTATAACAAAAAAGAAAATACGAAAGAGCCTTGCTAACTAGCTGAGGACCAAAACAAGCTATCACGGCAAGCTACAATGGCCCATAAGTAATAGAAGGCATTCATAAATCCCAAAGGGCGTGAAGACAAACAAGAGCCAAAGGAGAAGCACAGATCTATCTCATAGTGTCATCAAAAGGAGCTTGAGAAGTTGAGTGTCAGAATCGTTTCCCATCACTTCTTCATGACAAACGCAGAGACTATCTGTACGCGGCAAAACTAGAAAACTTATTTTTTTGCTATCAAGGACATTTCGGAAGATTTCCTCGAGACCCCGAGGATGGAAAGCCACGATCGAGTTCTCGGCCTTAAGGCTCGTCGAGATCCGGCTCAAAGGAACCAAGGCCCGAAGCCGGGATAAAAGAGGAAGTGCCCTAGGCACATGGCTACACCTGACAGATCCGGCCTATCTGGAGCCTACTGTGAGGTCTTGCATCAAGCTGTCCCATCTTTGTACTATTATAATTAATATACATGTGGTATACCGAGTCCCCTCGCCTATATAAGGGGGACTCACCCTACCTTGTAACGGATGGATGTTGCTCCACTTCTCTAATAAGCAATAATCTCTCTCTCTCTCTCTCTCTCTCTCTCTCTCTCTCTCTCTCTCTCTCTCTCTCTCTCTCTCTTTCTTCTGTGTTATCAGTGTTCTTCGACCCCGAGGTCGCCCTAGCATTTTATTTTTATTCGTTTGTTCTTCATCATTTAGCTCAAGATTGACGATATAAAGTTTTGTATACAGATACTTGTTTGTTATCCCCTTCCCGAACACCCTTAATAAGGTTACCTTCGATAGGCCTGTGGTAGGCTAGAGGCCTGGCCCCGAGGTACTTATTGGCTTGTTCTAAGCCCTAGAACGTCCCCTACAGGTTCGGTTATCATTTTGGCTAGCTCGATCTTTACTGCTTTACTCCATGCCTAGCATCAATCACCCTTCCAAACTAGCTCGGGAATAAATCACTCATTTTTAGAATCCCATTTATAAATTTAATTGTTGTTACCGGTAAACAAGCCTCACGACGTCTGCAGTCCTGAAGTCCCCTTCTATGTTATCATTGCTATTCTTTTAATTCAAACAGTTGTATTGTATTTAGACTATTATCGATAGTACTCTAGACACTCATGTATTCGTGACTGCAGATTCTGTGATTCGTATTTGGGGTATGTCGTTCAGTAGTTTATCATCTTATTTCAGACTATACGATTTTGTTGCTATCATTTGATTTGAATTGCTAAGACTGGTTAGTAAATATAGCTAACACTGGCCTGCTTAGCAAGTAAAATATTAGGTGTTATCACAATCTTGAGGGTAGGAATTCCGGATCGTGACAATTACCAAGTCTTAGCTAGGTTGCTCGAGGATGAGCAAGAACTTAAGTGTGGGGTGGTGATATTTGAATTAAAAAAATCGCAAGTAAAGCCTTACATTATACCTCAATTTTGTTGACTTTAATGTCAATATTGTCGACTCGAGCATAACTATGGTATTTCATGTTTAGGAATCAATTGGAAGAGATTTTGAAAGAACGCACACGATTTGAAGCCAAAGAGGAAGAATTTTAAAGGAGTATGAGTTTAGCGTCCAGAAGGGCGCAAGGCACCACTTAAACGCCAAAGGCTGCTGAGCACAAAATTGCAGAAAATCAGATGTCCAAGTTGGAGCTTGGCGCTCCTCAATACGGCAAAGGCAACAGGTGAAAATCTTCTTCGTTCGGCTAGGCGCCCCGCGCCAGCTGTGGCGCCAACCGTGAAACTCTAGTATTTCGACTTGGATAATGTTATTTCATTCCTACGTGTTACTAACAAGTATAAAAGGGTCTTTAAACCTAATTTTGAAGGGTTGGACATTATTTAGAGGCAAGATCAATGTGAAAAGTATTTTTGGAGGAGAAAAACATCGAGTTCTTCATTCCTTCATCTTTTCTTTGTTATTTATTCCTGCAAAACACTTGGATGATTGCTACTTTGATTATGAGTGGCTAAGCACTTAATTTTCTAGGGTTGTGGTTGTCATGAATATTGAGGTTTATTAATTACATGTTTGTTAATTCGAGTTATCATTGTTTGTTATTTCTCTATTTCTAGTTTCAATTTGTGAATCGTGTGGCCACCAATTTTATCTTTGCTATACTTGGAAAAGCTATGTTTAGATTATAGCCGAATTAGAGAGTGCTTATTTCTAAATTCGTGGATCGGGGAAAGATTTCGCTGTTATGATAGATACATATCTAACAGTCTTGCTTAGTTGAATATTGTTTTATATTCGTTTATGATTAATTCAATATCATAGTAATATAGTGTTGAAATATTATCAACAGACAGATAAATATTGTCTAAACATGCTATTGATATAAAGGATTCAGTAGGATTAATAAACCGGCCACAATCCTGGAATCTTCAACTCCTCTTATTAAAATTCAATCACAAATTCTTGCGCGCCTGTCAGTTTAGTTAATTGCTTTTTTAATTTTTGTAATAGTAGTTTAGTAGAAAAACCATCATTCTTGACTATTTTTGACAGTTAACTAATCTTAAGTTAGCTTAGTGAACAGTTACGCAAAGTCTTTGTTGGTTCGGCATCCTACTTTTACGTGACGGTACGGTCATGTATATTTGCATTTACTTGGGGAATCAACAATAACATCATATGATTGGATATACAAACCTGTGCCATACCACCATGACCTTGCTTTCCTGCTCTTTAAGGCTGTATAGAGAAGGCCAATAGTGAATATGATTCCAAGCAACCCATTTGTGTAAAGCCAATGAAACTTATATTTCTCTAAGCTTGGGTCCTCCGATTTAGGGATGTGAAACTCACTCACCAATCCCTGCAAATTAAAATTAAATTACCAATGCGACCTTTAATAGACAAATTAATCTTTTTGTGCAGTTAGAATACCTTAATTGCCTCTTGCATGAAAAGCACGGTGATAAGCATGCCAAATGTCTCCCCAGCAATCCTTGTAAATCTATTGACGATGTAGCTGGCATTAAATATTGCTAGAAGAATCAATATTAGAGATGTCCATACACAAACCCTGCAAATTTATTTTGCATCATTTATATAAGAGTTATGATGTAATTTTGTATCTGAAAATTGAACATATTCCAAGACACAATATACCATCCAGTCCAAGCCAAGTAAAGGGTCTGTCCCAAGTCATCTCTCCCTTTGGCAAACTTGTAGAGGTAACTGTACATAATAATAGTAGGTTCTGCAACTCCTAATAGCAATAGAGGTTGCCCACCTAATATGGAGTGAATGATGCCACAAATAGCTGTAGAAGCTAAAGTCTCCACAGTGCTCAGGCTCCCATCTAACATTGCAAATCGAGTCAATTAATGCATGTGATAATATGAAGAAAGTGTATTTGTTTTGATGCTCATCTGACAATAGAAGTTTGAAATACTGTATAGAAGAACCTGTATCTCTGCTCAACTGTTCTCCAAAAGCAATCACTGGAAGAGCAGATGCGAAAAATATATACGTAGTTGGAGCCAATATCCTGGCAAGAAACATGTAAATTATCGTTTGCAAAAATTAAGTTTGTTTTAAAACCAAATAATGAAAAACATATACCCTATACCGGATCTGATACCGGCAATCCAATCCTGCTTGTAGCAAGACACGCGCCCTCGAATATCCTTTGCAATGCCTTTTAATGGACTTCCCTGAATCTTCATTACTGCTGATAACCGTTAGTTACCTGATATTTGTCGTCTCACTTTCCTGTGTTACTATTTGTTTCTCAAACTAAAAAGTTCTCAGTGTTCGTTCAGAGATGCCACTGCTTAAGAGAAGAGCCAGGAGTTGGTAGCTCTTACTAACTAGTAGGACCTTAAACACCGTACCAAACTTGTGCTCTTGTGCGTAGGTTATTATTATTTTTATTTTTTTTGGAATAGAAAATTTTGTAGATTCCAATAATTGGCTAGCTGGCCACGTCTCTGATGAGAAGAAGACAATTAAATTAGGTCAACTAAAATAGTAGTTTAAAATATTGGTTCAAATTTCAAAGCCAATGGTCACGCATGACGATTTTAGCTAACTTTAAGGTTTTTCAAAGATTGAGATGAAGATTTTAGTTATGTCACCATGGCCGTATCATAAATTTGTTTTTTTATGAGTTGCACTTATCATTAATTTTTCTCATTTCATGTGTAAGCACTCGATCAGGAACCGTACACATTATGCTACATATTATATGTTCCTACTGGTCCTTAAAATACAACGAAAACTATGCAACTTTGTCCCCTGGGTGAATCCTTATTAGGAACTATAGAGTATCTTTCACAGCAACTTCTGCTCTCCTTTACTTTTGACTATCACATAAGAACGTACATGGAAAACTGCAAATTTAATTAAGACCTTTTGCCAACAAAATATTCGAGAGTATGAGGATGACGATTCATATCCACAAAAACATTGACTACCCCTAATTGGATGGCGGAAATTTTGCTCTTCACAGCCCTCTTTGCACGTAATCAAATCTTCCCACTAACTTAACTAAGTCACGCAGATTGTCAAACCCAAAAGTAACTCATTTAGATATTCTCGCTCTGAAGGGACCATCTGCGAATCCGAAGCAATTTTTTTCATCCCTCTAATACTGCCATGTAGAGCCTGAAGGATTGCGTATAGGTGTTCGTAACACACAGCGGAAGATAATAACAATTCTAGGCAAATTTTTTCGTATTTAAAATTTATTTACATGTCAAAGATCGGATCTAAGACGTACCTAGTGAAGAGAGTCTCGTTTCAAAATTTCTTCGATAGTACGAAGACTCTATGCGTATCCACACTGAGACCGACCCGTGCTATCAACTCTTTGATCAATGAAACCAGCGAACAAAATTGAAGGAAATATTTTGTTAAAATTTTGTCAAAAATCTCAACTCAATGTTAGAAGAACAAGAAACACTTTTCTTGTAATGGTATTTTCTCTCTTGGCTTGTGTTGCACTCTCACTTTCACAAAGTAATTTTTCTTCTCAAGAATTAATAATGCGGCAAATTTTCTTCACCACCCTTTATATAGCATCACCTATAAACCCTTTCACTATTTGGTTAAGGTAATGATTTACCTAGAGTAAAAAATTTATTCCAAAAATAAATTTGATGGAATTTTGTAGGAAGAATTCGTAATCCATTCTCAATGGGTAACGTTACTGTCGAGTTTCATGGACTTTCCATGAAGTCCAATTCCAAACTTTGGAATTTATTGAAAACAAGGAAAGTGTTAGACGTCCTTTATGGACTTTTACATGAATCCAAATTCCAATTGGAATTCACTTAATAAAGTTTCATCAAACCTTTTTTTTAATTAATATTTGATATAACATTTTCTTATACAATATAAGTATTAATTATATATATCACATATATATTTCAATCAAGAGATATAATTTAATTTTCTATTCCAAATAGAAAACTTCAATTTGTTCACAATATTAATTATATTTTCTGTGCTAGCAAAGAATATAATAATATTTCATTTGGACTAATAACTAAATGTATTTGACTAATTAAATTTCTCAATTTAATTATCAAATAATATGTTAATTAATCCTTTATCAAAGACTAGAACACTCATTAGTGTGCGACCCCATAGGTTCAATACTAAACCGGTAGTAAATTGATCACATTAATATACTAATCAAGGGTGGCGTCTAGCAACACTCCTTACCGACCGGATAGCATGAAGTATACAATTTACTCTCAAGAACTCGTAGAAGAATAATATTGTAATTCCTTCTGTCCTTATAGCTCTGGATCACCCTAGGATATGGTTCAACTATTAAATCCTAATAGGTGACCAACTATGTGTTCATGTCAAATATAATCGACCATTGAATGACCTAAGAAACTCTTTTCTTCTTTCATTCAATCTCCCTGGCCAAGGTCTTAGTTTGGTCATTTATAATTCGTGACAACATGGAGCTTAAACTTATTACCAAGAGTTGATAGATTCCATCTTGATCAATCACTAATTTTACAAGCATTTAATCATACAAAATATCCTTTCAACTATCGCCTTAGGGCCATAGGTGTTTGGTATCAAAGCACAATAAATAACTTGTCAATTACTTTGACGATCTCAGGTTAAAGGAAATTTTTACATTACATTCTTCAAGAGAATATCCTATTGACAATTTATGATAATTCTAACCATTAGAAATTATCCAATGAGTCCGTTCAATGATCATATCTTTATATGCATCATCTATTGATGTGATTTAGTTAATGAGATCAACTAACCTTTATCCGATAAAGACGATCACATAAATATTGATCTAACCGGATTATTATGTCCAAATTAATAATCATATGATCAAGAACAAATTTAGATTAAATTATAAAAAACTTTACTCTTATTATTATGATCTCCATCACGATAACAAGTCTCAAAATTTAATCAAGGACCTTATTAAATTAATCAAGAAATTAATTATATCTATGATAAAAGAATATCAAGTGCCATATATTTTTATATCAAATAATGTTCACAAAAATATATTCAAATCATCAAAAATGAGATTTGACCTAGGGCATATCTACTATATCCCTAACAATCTCCCACTTGCACTAGAGTCAATCACTCTTGTACTTCATTCCCAATTTTCACTTGTGCATGGCAAACTCCTTTGCTCCAAGTGCTTTAGTGAATGGGTTTGCAACACTTTCCTTTCCATCTACCTTTTGATTCTCGACGTCTCCACGTTCAATGATCTATCTTATCAAGTGATACCTTCGCAGAACGTGTTTGAATTTTTAGTGTGATCTTGGTTCTTTTACTTGAGAAATGGCTCCAGTGTTGTCATACAAAAGTGGAATCGTACCTTCTATTAAAGGAACCACAACAAGTTCAATTAAGAACTTTTTCATCCATACAACTTCCTTAGCAGCTTCACTAGCTCCTATATATTCTGCTTCAGTCACTAAATCAACTACTGTAGCTTGTTTGGAACTTTTCCAACTCACTGCACCACTATTTAAGTCGAATAGATAACTTGAAATACATTTGATATCATCTCTATCTGAAGAGAAACTTCCATCAGTATAACCTTCAAGTTTCAACTCAGAATCTCCATAGATGAGGAATTGGTATTTAGTCATTCTTAAGTACTAATGAATGGTCTTCACCACCTTCCAATGTTCCTCATCAAGATTTGCCTGATATCGGCTAGTCACTCCAAGTGCATAAGCCACATCAGGATGTGTACATGTCATGGTATACATGATAGCTCTCACTGCACTAGCGTATGGGATCTTACTCATGCGTTCTCTCTCTCTTCAAGTATTTTAGGACAATCCTCCCTACTGAGAGTAATTCCAGTGCATATCAGTAGATAGCCTCTTTTGGAATTATCCATATTATACCTTTTTAAGATGGTATCAATGTACAATGACTGGGAAAGTCCAATTAGCTTCCTAGATCTATCTCTATAGATCTTTATTCCTAATATATAAGTTGCTTCTCCCGTGTCTTTAATGGAGAACTGTTCAAATATCCAAATCTTGGTGCTTTGCAATGCTGATATGTCATTCCCTATGAGCAATATATCATCAACATACAACACTAAGAATATAATTATGCTCCTACACTAACCTTTTTGTACACACAAGGTTCTTTTTCGCATCTAACAAAATTGAACTTTTCAATTGTCTTGCTAAAGCGAATATTCCAACTTCAAAAAGCTTGCTTTAGTCCATAAATGGATCTTTTTAGCTTGCAAATTTTATTATGTTCAGGCAAAAATGTGAAACCTTCAGGTTGTTTCATGTACACATCCTCTTCTAGATCACCATTAAGGTAAGTTGTTTTCACATCCATTTGCTATATTTAATAATCATAGTATGCTACTATAGCAAGCAAAATCCAAATTGATTTGAGAATTGCCACGGGAGAGAAAGTCTCGTCATAGTCGACTCCTTCTTTCTGACGATATCCTTTGTCAACAAGACGTGCTTTATAGGTCTTCACCTTTCCGTCTGCTCCAATCTTTTTCTTAAAAACCTATTTACAACCAATAGGTTTTATATCCTTTGAAGGTTCAACTAACGTCCATACTTTATTTTCCTTCATGGATCCCATTTTGGATTCCATGGCCTTTAGTCATTTCTCATAATCAGAACTTTGTATAGCCTCTTCATATGTCTTAGGGTCATCATCATTATGATCAACCTCATTTGATACATCATTCTGTACCATTAGATTTAATCTAGTTGGTACATGACATTCTCGTGTAGACCTTCTAAGAGGTGCTTGTACAACCTGTTAATCTTGTACTGGATTTATTTGCTGTTCAATAATTAACCTGTTCTTGAACTACATTTAGTTCTTGAACTTCAACCGTTAAAGATAGCAACTTCCTTGGCAACTTCAAAATATCCAATAAAGGTTCTTTAATCATGATGTTTATATTTTATTGATTCATTAGTTTTTTGAACTTCATCAAGTTCTATTTCTCCATTATAATTTCTTTCTAAAAGAAATTCCCTTTCCAAAAAGGTTGCTCCTCTGGCACAAACACTTTATGATCAGAAAGGTGATAGAAATAATATTTTATTGTTCTCTTGGGATACCTAATGAACCTACACTTATCATATCTTGAGTCAAGTTTATCAGAATCTAGTCTCTTAACATAAGCTGGACAACCCCAAACTTTAATATGTTTAAGTTTAAGCTTACATCATTTCCATATCACAATGTTAGGCTTATTAAGTAAGTATGTTGCTGCTTCCAAAGTATATTCCCATAAATTAATTGGAAGATCAATGAACCCCATCATAAATCTCACCATATCTAATAAGGTTCTATTTCTCCTTTCAGATACACCATTGTGTTGTGGTGTTCCTAGAGGTGTCCACTGTGAGAGAATCACATTCTCTTTGAGATACCTAATAAAATCTTCACTAAGACATTCTCCACCTCTATTAGATATTAGTACTTTGATACTTTTACCAGTCTGTTTCTCAACTTCACTACAGAACCTTTTGAAACATTTCAAAAGATTTAGATTTATGTTTCATAAAATACACAAATCCATATCTTGATATATCATAGTGAAGGTGGTGAAGTAAGAATATCCACCTCTAGCTTGAATTTTCATGGGCCCACAAACATCTGTATGAATTAGTCCCAATAACTTAGAAACTCTTTCTCCACTTTAAGTAAATGGCTATTTGGTCATTTTTCTATTGAGACAAGATTCATGAGTTGGATATGATTCAAAATCATACTTGTCAAGTTACCCTTCCTTGTACAACGTGTTAATTCTTTTCTATCCAATATGACTAAGCCTAAAATGCTAAAGGTATGTATGATTTACATGATCATCCCTTTTTTTCTTAAGACTTGAAACATGCATAATCGAATTAGCATTCACATTAGGTAAGGCATAAATATCATGTTGGAGATAACCATTCACATATAAATTATCACCATAAGTAATAGAGCAAATACCATTGCCTATAATAGTATGAAAAACATGTTTGTCTAATATAGAAGCTAAAATTATGTTCGAAATAAATTTAGGAACGTAATAACAATCTTCAACATAAGTACTTTTTCCGTAGGCATTATTAAAGAAATTGATTCTATAACTACGACCACAACTTTTGCACCATTTCCAACTTGTAGATTAACTTCTCATTTCTTTAGTTTCCTACTTATCTTGAACCCTTGCAACATATTGCAGATGTTATAACTACTACCAGTATCTAATACCCACAGTGAAGAATTAGTAGTAGCTAAAGAAACCTTGAAAACATTTTTCATTAATGTCTCAACATGTTTCTTGTCCTTTAGAGTTTCAAGATACTCCTTGCAGTTTCTCTTCCAATGCCCTTTCTTATTACAGTAAAAACATTCAGCATCATATACTGACTGAAAGATCAAATCTTCATAAAGCTCTTTACCAAGATTGTACCCCAAATTCTCATATTCTTCGGTAAGAATAATATTATGATTGACAATGGGTCCAATTCACTACAACATTTTATGCCTACAGCCACACTAATTTAGGCAACACTCAAAAAGTGTTGCCAAAAGTATCTGCAGGAATACTTTTCAGGCGTGGCCTTTGAGTATAGTCTTCGGCCACAGATTTTAAGGCAACACTTATAAAGCGTTCCTTTTAAATATAAAGACAACATTTTTTAGGTGTTGCCTAAATTAAAAATTTTTGGCCACGCTTCTTAGGTGTATTGCTACGTTTTTAAAGAGTTGTTATATTGTCATATCAAATGCAACACTTTTCAAGAGTACCCTTAAATTTCCTTCTAAAATATTTTTCCAAAAATTTCCCACCAAAAGTGCACTTAATAAAATATTTCCCCCCAATTGTCATAAGGCCCAAAGAACACCGTTTAGTTTTAGGAAACCCTATTGGGAAAAAGTTAACAATTTACATATCTCTTTGGCCACTCTATCGCTTACTGCTTCTACTGTCTCTCTTCTTTCACCCTTTCTTACTGTTGCGCGCTTCAGTTGCTTTTACAATGGTAAGTTCTTAACTTTTATAAATATTTGTATTATAGGCATCATACCATACTCATCTCAGAAAGTGCTATTTTGTTTTCTTTAATTTGAAAATTCTAAGAAAGAAAACACTGAAACAAGCCTCCACATAATTTATTTAGTAAAACCCATCTCATGAAAAGTCTCTCAAGGGTACTCTTTATTTTTTCCAGATATGATCTTAACTTTTGACTACTATTGTTTATTTGGGTAGTCATTATTTTTTATTATATATGATTGCAACATTATATTTGTAAATTCTGGACCTTTTGATAT
>MU713126.1:3410-13648 GCA_026770625.1 Nicotiana glauca
ATTCGGTTGACTTTTCCAAACTAACCTTCTCATAAAGAGACTTATTGTCTCATTTCTAACCGAACTCTATCTGAATTACTTCAAATTCTCCAAACACATATAATGAAACATATAAAAGCATAAAAAGGGGAAAACGGGGCAGAAACTCCCATAACGACGGGTCGGGTCATTACATGTCAGTATGTGAACGCATAGAGGAAAAGCATAGGCAGTCCAGGTTTGGACTTTAATGAAGTGCGAACGCGGAGTATCAATTGCGTTCGCGTTGAAGGAGCTGGAAAACCTATGCGATCGCATAGAACAAATGCGGGCACATGGAAGGCTACACTATGTGATCGTGAAGCAACCTATGCAATCGCATAGAACTAATTACCAGAACACCAGAACTGAATTTTCTGCAATTTTCACTAAGTTCAAAACACCCCGAACCACCTCCGAATCACTCCCGAGCCCTCAGGGCTCCTAACCAATCACACACACTAACTCAACAACATCCTACGAACTTAATCGTGTGATCAAATCGCCAAAATAACATCAAAATAAATGAATCAAACCTCAAATTCCTCATTTTTCATTCTAACTTCATAAACTTCAATTTTTTGATATTTAGGTCCGAAACACGTCAAATGACGTCTGATTTCGACCAAACTTTACAGAAAGCGCTTAACACATATTTAAGACTTGTTCCGAGCGTAAAAACCAAAATACGAGCCTGATACCATAGTCTTTTAATCAATTTTCATTTCTATTTTCCTTAATAATTTTAGAAAAATAATTTCACAGAAAAATTCTTTTACTCGGGTTCTAGACCTCGGAATTCGACTCCAGGCACTCCCATATTTTTTTACGGACCTTCCGGGACCATCCAATCTTGGGTCCGGGTCCGTTTACCCAAAATGTTAACCAAAGTCAACTTTAATCATATTAATATCAAAATTTATCATTTTCACACATAATTCATATTTAAGCCTTCTGGCTATACGCTCGGACTATGCACGCAAGTCGAGGCAAGTAAAAGTGAGGTTTTCAAGGCCTCGAAAGCACGGAACAAATGAGGAAACAGGTGATGACCCTTTGGGTCGTCACAATATAAGAGCCTAACTTGACTAGAATTTCATAAGGAATTCATTTGAGGTATCAAAAGTGAGTGTCGAGATCTATTGGCACAAGAAATGAGGCAGAACAGTGTTAAAATAAGGGTTTGTGCATTTAGCATATTTTGAGTTGGGGAGCTTTGAATTGGGCAATTGTTTTAGGCATTTTTTAGCATTTGAATTGGGATAAGTGTTCTATACTCGATTTGCTTATATTTCATGAATCTATCTTCGATTTTAGCTTTTGGTTGATGAATTTTAAAAAAGAATTGGGGGTTTTGGCATAAATTTTTATAATATGATTTTTCGAGTTTCGAACACCGATTCGGAGTAGGATTTTAGTGAAACTAGTATGATTAAACTCGTAACTGAATAGGCTGACAGATTTGTGAGTTTTATCGGGTTCGGAGGTGCGGGACCGGGTTGGGATTTTTGGCCGATTTTGGGTTTTTGATTAAAGATTCGGCATTTTTCCATTGGGATTGGTTCCTTTAGCATTGTTTGATGAATTTGACTTGTTTTTTGTTAGTTCCGAGCCATTTGGAGGTCGAAACGCATGGGATGGCATTTTTGGAGCATCACTTGGCCTGCTCGGCAATGGTATTGGCTCGTTCGAGGTAAGTAACTCTTCTAAGCTTAGTGTTGAGGGTATGAAACCCCAAACTACGTGATATGTGATAGGTTTTGAGGTAACACACATGCTATGTGATGGGCATGTGGGCGTGCACCCTATGTTTGTTCCCATGGCCCTGTATAGTGGCCCTATTTTGCGGATATTTGTGTTTTCACCATGTGGTAAAATAATTGAGCTTTCAATCATGTTAAATCTCATGTTTAGGCTTCATGTTGATATTGTTTGTACCCATAGTAGTTATTTCTGGCTTTCATCTCACTGATTTCCATCGATATTTTTATACTCAGTCATATTCATGCATTCATATTGTAACACCTCCTTTTTACGCTTACTACACCCCGGGAGGAGTATAATAAAAGGATTTTTTCCAATTAAAGGACAATCAAAATGAGATTCGTTTATTAAGAGATTCAGAGTCGCCACTTGGGAGATTTATGGTGTCCCATGTCACTGGTTTGAATCCTGAATCGAGGAAAGGGTTTGACTCTGTATTACAGTCGCGAACCAGAAATCCAAGTAAGGAATTCTATTAACCCGGGAGAAGGGGTTAGGCACTCCCGAGTTCCGTGGTTCTAGCACGGTCGCTCAACTGCTATATTTGGCTAAAATTTGATTTTTTATACATGTTGAACCTATAGTGCAATTTTAAAGTTATTTGCCGCTTTTTGTCAATTATTAAGAAAGTGAACGTCGTTTAAGAACGTGTTTTTGGACCACGTCACATGAAATGCACCCGGATCCTCGACACATTCTTATTCAACGTTTTCGGATTTGGATTTGGGTCGCATGAAATGCACACCCGAGTTTAGGAATGTAATTTTATTAAAATTGCGTCTAAAGAGACTAACGTGTTGTTATCTTCTGGGAAGGCCGTGAAATTTGCTAAACGGTCCGTCCTGAATCTCTAACTATTTTTAATTAGGTAACTAACGAGGGCCCCGCAATTTATATTTGGTTTGGCGAGGCTCGTCTCATTTTTATTATTAAAAGGCCAACCTAAAGCAAACTAAAATTTTCTATTTATTATTTGTCTCTAAAAGGCCAATTAATTCACTAATATAAATTCAGGCCTCGAATTCAAGTCGAATTCAAACAAAAGGGGAAACACTTTTATCTTGAACTCGCTACCTAATTCAAAACTCAATTTTATATTTATGAATTAATTCCCTATATGCTTAATACGATTTTAATAATTTTCTGATTTATAGATATTTGGGGCCTTAAAGGTCTGGCCCAATAAACATAATTCGGAGACGTAGAAAACTCGTGGGCCTGTGACTGATATACTCATTAGTTGTAGTCAGTTTTCATTTATGTAAAGCCATACCAACATTGGGCCTTTTAGCTTATGGGCTTCCGGGCCCAACTCCTATTTAACGTAAGGTTGCCATGTCCAAATACTGCAATACCTTCAATTTCTATATGAATTCCCCAATACTCAATTCAATTCACAATTGTTCCTTAATGGAAGACTAATCTAGATTTCAAATATTTATTATTAGATGGCCATAGATTTGATTATCAAAGAGTCATACAATTTCTACAATACTAAATAATTCAAGGACACATTATCAATACTCAAGTAACTCCTAATTTTAAAATGAACTACTGCAATTATTTGATAACAAACCAATGCTCATCAAAATCATTTCCTGTTTCAGCTGTTTCAGATTTCAAAAATGAAGCTACACAGACATACGAAATTAAACTAAAATCACAAGTTCCAAATTTTCACAGTTTGTAATTGTAAAACAATCTATAGTCCACAGACTATATTAACGGTCCATATAACAGTTCCTTACAAATTTAAACAACAGAAATAATACTAGTTAAACAGTCCAGATTTAAACAAATCAAAAGCTACATATTTCTAACTAATTGTATCTTCAAGCATTCATAATGAGCATAGACTTGGAACACCACTTCATTTCATTTCAATGGACACGTACATCAGTTGTGAGGTCAAATATGTGTACCTGGCAGCGAAAATTCAAACAAGAGAAGGAGGAGGTCAGCAAGAGGATAGTAAGGTGCAGCAATGAAATTCCAGCAGCAAAAGAGTTCAGGAAATGGAATTACAATCCAAAAACAAGTTGAGAACCAAATGAGATGAAACTCCAAACACAAATCAACAAATGCACCCAATTGTACTCCAAAATTGGTTCTAAAATGCCCTAGAACCTCACTGGAAAAAACTTAATTGCAATTCACACTAATCCGGCTCAAATTCAACCCAAATGAATCCTTAAAAACCTCAGGATGCTTCAGAATTCAAATTTAAAGCATAAATGAAGAAAACCAAAGCAGAATCTGAAAATTGGCAGAAATTTGCAATGGAACAGTAAATATTTTTCTGTTTTTCTATTTTTCTCCTAAATTTTCTATTATTTTTGGATTTTGAATGTTTGAATTTCAAATCTAGATCTGAAATTTAAGAGAGCTTTTGGGGGAAATTTTGGAGGCTGAAAACTTTCTGATTTTTCCAGGGCTCCAAACTTGTTTTACAAGGCAGAGATGATTGCCTTTTATAGGCAAGGTAGGGGAGAAACTTCAGATTTACATTTACACCCCTAGTCCCTTTTTAATTCTTTTAGTTTTTATCTATCTACCCATCATTTCATGACTTGTCACTCAAGTTACTACCACTAAAATTATTGAAATTCTACTTGTACCCCTATCTAGAAGGTTCTAGAGTGTTATTTCACCTATGAAATATCTATACTACCCTTGCTTTTGTTTTGAATTTACCATTTCTAATAAAACTACTCTTTTCCATGCCTAAACTACCCCTGAAACCCCCCTAAAATTAACAAACCAAATAAACCCTTTATTTGATTTAGAAATTAACTATAGTTAACCCCATCAGCTATAACCAATCTCTAACAGAACACTCGAACAAATTATTGATTATCCTAAACTAAAATTGAATTAAACTAATTAAAACAGCTAGTAACAAACCAAATAAAACTAAGAACAGATTGGAATTAAACACAACCCAAACGAGATTGATTAAGGACTTACTGAACAAGATTTATTCTGATAATCAAAACTAAAGACTTAAAGCAAATCAAAACAAATAATTAGAAACCAACACCTAATCTGAACACAAAAACTCATAGCAAAAATTAAAAACAATGGAAGCTAGCCTAGAGATTAACAATTATGAGAACCAAATCAATCCAACTAAAGAACGACCAATCGGAACTAGACCTAAAACATTTGAATGGGACTATGCTTAAACGAATGATGAAATTAAAAACTAAGCTCAAAATCTTCTAAACATGAAACCATCATGTAATTGATTCATACTATCATGAGAGAAGCAGAAAAGAAACAGAAACGAACTTGAGCCAGGGCACTTACTGAATTTGGACTTCATACGGACGCCTTGTCAAGATTGATTTCCGGTTGATGTTATTTGCCTATTTCATCAGAAATGGGCATATAACATCAACCAAACATCAAACGACTACAAAATCTCCCCCAAACAGGCATCGACTTCAATCAACCCTAGATTTGGAATTCGTTTCATTCCACTTGGATTCGAGGGATTTTGGTTAGGGATTAGTGATGAGGGAGGACAGGGGAATATATGGTATGATTTGGGCCAATTTGGACAAAGTCACGACTTGGCCAGAAAACTTTCAACGGATATTCGACAAGCTCCGGCAAGATTCGAGGGGAAACAATTGCGGGAATGGAAAGAGGGGAATGAGACGAACCGGTGTTGTAAATTTGGGGTCATTTGGAGCTCTGCCACCGCCGGCGGCGATTTTCGACCGGCGGCGTTAGGGGCGAGGGCGGCGGAGATACGGCGGTGTTACACCGACGGCTGGAGGCGGGGAAGAGGTACGAGGAGGGAGATTGTCTGGTCTCTAATTTTGTAAAGGGGTTATTATATTTTTATGTAAACCCCTTGAACGAACCTGGACCGTTGGATGACAGGTGATGAATGGCTCAGATTCGACGACGTGAAACGACGTCGTTTTGTCCTAAGGGGGGCAGGCCGGGTATTGGGGTGAGCTGGGCTGCTACTGGGTCATGTACTTGGACTGAAGAAATGAATTAAATGGCCCAATCCTAGGCATTACTTAGGCAGCCTATTTTAAATGTGTTTTCTTTTGTTTTTCTTTTCATTTTATACTTTTATTTGTTTTTTTCTTGTATTTCATTCTGTATTTTTGTATTTTTCCTAATTTAATAAAATAAAAAAATTAAAATAAAGTCCTAATATATTTCAAAGTTAAACTAATTAACTTCTAAAATTGTTTGAAATCTATTTCGTGACGAATTCACAATTAAAAAAATACAAAAGTGAACAAATTAACCCCTAATTAATCCTAAAATATGAAATTAGATACTAAATGTAACATATATTTTTGTATTTTTCTTATGAATTAAAATGCACAAACAAAATACAACAATTACAAAAATTATAAAATAATAAAGAAATTATTTTTTATTTGAAATTTTAGAATAATTTGCTTAGGGAAAAAATCACGTGCTCACAGCTGCCCCTCTTTGCCCGGAAATACGAAGAGTAAGAAAAGTGAGTGAAAACGAGCGATTTTTGCCCGTTCGCATATTCCGTGTAAAGCATTTTTGAAAGAGCTTGACCGCACCCTGCTTCAAAGGTTGCCTACATATCCTGGGCTAAACAGGAATTAGGTCAGTGTAGTTCGGGAAGGTTTGGTAGCTAGGACTACCAGGAACTGTGATCTCATTGTTGTTGCTGCTGCTATTGCTTGCTGACCTCCTTATTACACCGTGGTAAAACAAAAGAAACTAGCCTAAACTATTATCTATGAGTTACAAAAGATCCTATCTATGTCTTCAAACTTGCTCTTGTGTTGCCTTGAACTTTTATCTTGTATTCTTCCAATGGGATTCTTGTTGTTGCCTTGGCGATGTTTTGCCATTCCTCTTGATGATGCTTGATTGCTGCAATTTGAAATGCGTGCCTCTATTCTCCAGGCGGGCTCCTGACTGCTGACGCTTGAAAAGTATTCCCTTGTTCTCCAGGTGGGCTCCTAACTGCAACGCTTGAAAAGTATTCCCTTATTCTCCAGGTGGGCTCTTGACTGCAACAAAATAGACAAACAAAGAAAATATTTTGCCCCAGTTTGGTAACTGTATACAACATGTTATGAAATATTAAAAATTAAAGGCTAAAATTGAATTGTACTTCCCTTATTTTTCAGGTGGGCGCCTAACTGCTAAAGCTTGAAAAGTATTCCCTTGTTCTCTAGGTGGGCGCCTGCTTGCAATGCTTGAAAAGTATTCCCTTGTTCTCCAGGTGGGCTCCTGACTGCAACAAAATAGAGAAACAAAGAAAATTTTCTGCCCTAGTTTGGTAACTGGGTACAGCATGTTATCAAATATAAAAAATTGAAAGCTAAAATTTAAATTGTACTTCCCTTGTTATCCAGGTGGGCGCCTGATTGCTGAAACTTGAAAAGTATTCCCTTGTTCTCCAGGTGGGCGCTTGCTTGCAATGCTTAAAAAGTATTCCCTTGTTCTCCAGGTGGGCTCCTGAGACCAACAAAATAGACAAACAAAGAAAATTTTTTGCCCCAGTTTGGTAACTGGGTACAGCATATTATCAAATATAAAAAATTGAAAGCTAAAATTTAAATTGTACTTCCCTTGTTATCCAGGTGGGCGCCTGATTGCTAAAACTTGAAAAGTATTCCCTTGTTCTCCAGGTGGGCGCTTGCTTTCAATGCTTGAAAAGTATTCCCTTGTTCTCCAGGTGGGCTCCTAACTGCAACGCTTGAAAAGTATTCCCTTATTCTCCAGGTGGGCTCCTGACTGCAACAAAATAGACAAACAAAGAAAATTTTTTGCCCCAGTTTGGTAACTGGGTACAACATGTTATCAAATATTAAAAATTAAAGGCTAAAATTTAATTGTACTTCCCTTATTTTCTAGGTTGGCGCCTAACTGCTAAAGCTTGAAAAGTATTCCCTTGTTCTCCAGGTGGCCTCCTAACTGCAACGCTTGAAAAGTATTCCCTTATTCTCCAGATGGGCTCCTGACTGCAACAAAATAGACAAAAAAAGAAAATTTTCTGCCCCAGTTTGGTAACTGGGTACATGTTATCAAATATAAAAAATTGAAAGCTAAAATTTAAATTGTACTTCCTTTGTTATCCAGGTGGGCGCCTGATTGCTGAAACTTGAAAAGTATTCCCTTGTTCTCCAGGTGGGCGCTTGCTTGCAATGCTTGAAAAGTATTTCCTTGTTCTACAGGTGGGCTCCTGACTGCAACAAAATAGAGAAACAAAGAAAATTTTCTGCCCCAGTTTGGTAACTGGGTACAACATGTTATCAAATATAAAAAATTGAAAGCTAAAATTTAAATTGTATTTCCCTTGTTCTCCAGGTGGGCGCCTGATTGCTGAAACTTGAAAAGTATTCCCTTGTTCTCCAGGTGGGCTCCTGATTGCTGAACTTGAAAAGTATTCCCTTGTTCTCCAGGTGGGCTCCTGACTGCAACAAAATAAACAAACAAAGAAAATTTTCCACCCCAGTTTGGTGTCTGGGTACAGCTGTTAGTGTTAATTGAATCGTGTTACCAAATATCACGAAGAATTTGAAAGCTAAATCTCATTATCCAGGAGGGTCCTGATAACTCCTATCAATTACGAACCTAAGTTATATTGTCTAAAAGTATTACTCCCACTATATTTGTTATCTAAGAGGTCTTAACTACTCCCCATTATCCAGGAGGGTCCTGACAACTTCTATTAAAAACAGTTTTTAACCTAAAGTATATCTACTGAAGGTACGACTTACACTATATCTTGTTATCTAAGTAGACCTTGAAACTACGTCCCATTATCCAGGAGGGTCCTGAAAACTCCTAATTGAATCTTATCTTAAACATACAAACTTTGAAACCAACTTATATTCCTTTTGGGGTACATTTATGCTAAATTATGCTACTCATGATTGTTTTGAAATTTAAACTAAGTCCCATTTTCCAGGATGGTCCTGAGAACTTACCATCAAACTTGTCTGGTGCCTGCCTTTCCTTACGGTGTGTTTCCCCGAAACAAATGAAATTTCTGCCTGTGTTTCAGTCAAAGAAAAATCCTGTTAGTTTAAATGTGGTGGTTGGTTTGTGGCCTTGACTTTGAGGGAGATTGCTCATTCGCTTCCCATGATGAATGATTTTCACTCGAAGACCTTGCTTGTTTATGGCCTAACCCTTTTCTCTGTCGTCCCCATTACATAAAATACCTTTTCTCCGTTCGGACCCAATATCTTCTATTTGTTGTATTGCATGAACTGGCGCCTCCCCAACCTTTGTGTCTCACATGAATCCCAAAGCACGTCCATTGCCCATATTCTGTGTATATGTTGTTCTTTATTGACTTAACCACTGGTCTCGGTCTTGAGGTCTGTTGCTCCTTCACTTGTCATGATAACTGATTTCCATTTGAAGATCCCGCTTGTTTACTGGACTAACCACTTCCCATAAAATACCTCTTTTCGTCGAAACCCAATACCCTCTGTATGTTGCACCGCCCATATCGATATTTGCCAAACCTTTGTGTTTCACATGGTCCCTAAAGCATGTTGATTGTTACCATCTTCAGTATGCATGTTACTCTTTCTTGATCTAAACTACCGGCCCTGGCCTTGGGGTCTATCACCTTTGATTTCTGTTTTGCATGTCACTGGTCTACCACCCTTTTGTCAATCCTACCACAGCCAATATCTTTGATCCATTCACCAAATGTAACGACCCGACCGGTCGTTTTTAGAATTTACGCCTCGTTCCCCTATTAACTGCTTCCTCTAAGTTCATTTCTGCTATTTTGGTTTGTCGGGACATTCGGTGTTGGGATTCGAAGTGTTTTGGGAATCTTAGTCCATAAATGAGAGCTTAAGTGTTGAAAAATGGTCCGTAATCGGAACTGTATGAAGATGGACTTGGAATGGAAATCCGATGGTTCCGTTAGCTCCGTTAGGTGATTTCGGGGTTGGGAGCGTGTTCGGAATGTATTTTGGAAGTCCGTAGCTCATTTAGGCTAGAAATGCCGAGAGTTAGTATTTTGGCGATTTCCGGTTGATAGGTGAAATTTTGATCCGAGGGTCAAAACGGAATTCCGAAAGTTGTTGTAGCTTCATTAGGTGATTTGGGAGATGTGTGCAAAATTTCAAGTCATTCTGACATGTTTTGGTCGGGTTTTTGATCGAATGTGTATTTTTGAAGTTTTAAAAGAACTTAGGCTTGAATTCGTTATAATTCGATGATTTTAGTGTTAATAGAGGTGTTTTGATGATTGGAAAAAGTTTGTATGATGTTAGGCTTATTTGAAAAATCTTGTGTATTTTCTGTTCATATTCTGTCATTTTTGTGTTGTAAACATTGAGTTTAGCCTATGAGATGGGCGCCCAGGTGGCGTTAAATGTGACTCGTTAATTCGGGTAAGTAATTATGAGATATTGATGCCTCGTTGTGAGTAAAGCGGAGGTCTGAAATGAGATGTTTGTTAACAT